>CATIWR010575438.1:0-90067 GCA_949677035.1 Omphalea diandra | reverse complement strand
TATATATATATATATATATATATATATATATATATATATATATATATATATATATATATATATATATATATGTATGTATGTATGTATGTATGTATGTATGTATGTATGTATAAATGGAGATGAAAAGTGATTTTTAAAATTAATAGAAAATATTTAAGATATATATTGATATGAAAGGTTTTAATAGGATTAATAAAAAAAATTAAGTTAAATTTAGTTGATTGAGAAAAATATGAATTCGTATCAATTGAATTAAATATTCTCGATACAAAATAAATAAATAAATATATATATATATATATTGATCTCAGAAATTATTTATAATGACTATTTTTCATTTATCAAGTTTATCATAAAAATTATTTATGATGAATGTTTATCATTTTTCAAATTAATATTTTAATAAATAAATAATTAAAAATATATATTATTATTGTATTATATTAATTAATTAAAAAACTGTAAAATATCAAATTAAAAAGAAAATATATAAAAAATAAAATATATGCAAAAAAAGAAAAAAATATTTTAAAAGAAATAAAAAAATTAATTATTTAACTAAATTAAATGATAAAAATAAAAAATAATTTATATAATATTAATTTAAAATTTATTTATTTTGATATTCTTATATTTAAGATAAAAATAAGATGAAAATTTATTTAATTATTATATAAAAATTTCTATAATATAATTCATGCAACACACGAGTTTAAGGATAGAGATAAAATTGTTGTTGGCCATGAATTAAGTGAAATGAAATGAAATTTCTGTTTAAATGAAAGTTTGTGAAATTGAGATTTATTGCTTGCGTCTAATTTCTATTTTTAGTTTTTTAAATGGTCCCTTTTCTTATCCCCTACTCGCAAGGCACGACAGCTATCTTACAGACCGTACCTATACACATGTGTGCTGCCGTTTTTCAATTGACTGCTTCCAAAACCCTTCCTTTCCTAATGCTCAACCTAACAACATGGACGTATGGCATATTTAAAGTTGCCTTCTTTTTTTTTTAAATCAAGTACAATGGTTCATTGTTAGTGGAGAGGGAAACAATTAGTGATTAGAGCACGTCATAATTAGATATACAAGTAAGTGAAATTAGTGCTGAAAAAAAGTTTCAACAAGTCCCCCCTCTCAAAGCTAACAAGTTTTGGTGATTCTTTTTTTCTTTTTAGCATCGGAGAGAATGTTTATATAAAGAAAATTTAAACTTTAACGTCTATTTCCACATAGAAGTAAATTTACTTTCTAATTGGTGATTGGGCTAAAATTTAATATTTAAATATTCATTATAATTCATATTTTAAATTTTTTCAAAGACAAGCAAAGAATAAAATTTGTGAAATGAACACTTAAAAATTTATAACTGAATATTTATACACTCGTGTAATTATTTATTAGTGAAAAAATTTTCTTGTAAGAAGATGAGTTATTATTTAATTATAATAATATATGTTAATTACATCGGATCAATGTGGACACTCCAATATACGTAACATTTTGTAACTTCAATAACTTCCTCTAAACTCTTAAAAAAGAAAAAAATCACAGTTTCCTTCATGCTATTATATATCTATTGATTACTTATTCAAAAAAAAAAAATTCTATATTGGTTTACCTCTCATATGTATTTCTTTTTTATACGTATGTAATGTAGGAAATTGAATTAAAAAATCTATATTTTTGGTTCAGTGATTGTTTAGATAATAAAAAAGCAAGGTTTGCTCGTCAATTCATGATTACGACAACTTAGTTTAGTAAACCCAAAAGAAAGAACAAAAATCAATATTGATGAATAGTGTATGCAAGGACAATTGCCTCCTTACTTTTCTCCCAATCAATCTTGCATTCGGATGCCCAGCAAGAGCCGATTCCGGATGAAGATCGGCCATCCCTTACAATGTGGCAGTGTCCAGCTCCAGACATGCTCAAATTCAAACGCTGATGCTTCTTGTAACTCCCATTCAGGGACGTCCTTAGCGGCATTTTTAACCAGGGACCCTGTTCCCTGGAGGATTAAGAAAATATTCGTGCAATTCTCCATTATTAGCAAAAAGCTTATGCTCTCGGGGACACAGTCAATTTTAATAGCTCTCTTCATTACCTAAGGAATGCTTACGAGACTAATTTCCTAGTGATGATAAATTGTGTCAATGACCATGATAAGGAGATCCTTTGAGAGATCAAACCAGTATTCAAGGATATCAGAAGAATGACTACTTTTAATTACATTCCTAGGACATGCAACAGAGTAGCCGACTAAATTTCCAAGCACGAAGAGCTCTTGGTTAATTCAAGTTGGATTTCTTTTATCTCTGAGGAATTAGAACAACTACTCTTTGAAAATGTTTTCCATCCTCCATAATTAATGATACATCTTTTCTTTTGGGAAAAAAACTAGTCATGCTTAAAAAAAATAAATAAATTGCCCCTTTTTTAATGTAAAGTCTTTAAAATATACTTTAACCTCTCATTTCGATTTTAAAATAAAAAACATTTAAACTTTACTTTAAACATGAAAATCAAATGTTAAATAAAAATTGAAACAAATTAAATTTCTAATATAACTACAATTATAATAAATTTCATATTATGAAGAGAACTAAGTTTTTTAGTCATTTAATTTTATTTTTATATGTTATATGCTTTTGTGTATTGTATTTTTAGCTTCAAAGAGAATTTTATATCAAATTATTTATTTGAGATTGTTAATAATTATATTTATATGATATGCAATCCAGTATTGATAAAATATTAATAGTAGAGTTTTAAGATGCTATACAAAATTTTATAATAGTTTTAAGATTAATTGATGAAGAAACATAAAGCATGTTTGATTAAAATTTAAATTTCACTTAAAAGTATGATTTAGATTTTGAAAATTTTTAATTTCATTTTTTAACACATAAAACATTTAATTATGACATAAGTTTAATTTTGTGATTTTAAGATTGATTGATGATCTTAATTATAATTTCAATCGTCAGTTATTATTTATCCAATAATTAAATCTATAAATTTATTTTAATAAGTAATTTTTATTTTTTTAGTATTTTAATTGACAATTATCTCATTTTCTCATAGATCACACATACTCTTTTTTCTTAATTTCATCTATTTTTTCAAATTTATATATAATTTGTTTTTCACATTTATGATTTTGCAAGAAAAATTTTTGTCCCCTTGCTTAAAAATTATAGCTGTGCCTTAATTGGATGTGTTATTCTTATGTATAAGAACTTTTTAAAAAATTATTATGTCATCATTTAAATTATACAATTCACTAATTTATCTTTCTATTTTCAGAAATAATTAAAACCTCCTGATCTTGTCATTCTGCTAAGAAATAGTCCTTTCGTCTAATTAGATAAAAATATGACGTTAATAGTTTAAAAAAAAAAATTCAATTAAAAGAACCTTAAATTACAATGCATTACTCGCCTTCACATCTTCTTTCCTTTTTTGCTCACCAAAAGATCAACTCCTATCATCTTTTTTTTCATCTCAGTTAATTGACCAAACAGAATTCTGAAGATGACAATATGAGACTTCAAAATAGAGAAATGGACTTATTAAATATGTAACATCTTAGGAACTAAAAAATAAATTTTCCTAAAAATATTACCACTAGACTATTAAGTACTAACCCATTGACAATACCATTACCAACCATTATATAAGTAGCAAGTCAATTAGCCACGAGATCCCATGGTTGCTTCCTTTAATCAAACACATTAAAGCCATCCCAAATCTAAACGCAATCATTTTCATCCACTAATCACTAAACCGCAAATCATTTTCACCAACTAATCTAAAATTGGTTCAGGCTTGAGCTTACGTGCTTCCTTACTGTTGGGTAGAATAATATTTGAATTAAAAATTAATAAAGTCAGAACAAAAAAAATAGATTTTTTTTTGGGTGTTTGAGAAAGAAAAACAATTGGTAATATATATATATACACGCACGGTAGTTCTGTAATAATATATTCAGGATCTAGTACTTGAATTTAAAACATCATTCATGATTAATCGGAAATAAAATTGTGTATCTATTTGAGCAGTAGATCTGAAAACGGAAACAAGTTGCATACCTCTTTACGCGTTAAATCTCAAATTGTTTCGCGCCATTATTTCGATCACTGAAAATAGAACACTCGGATAATAGGTCAGAAGAGTTGAAATAGGGAGCTAAGTCCTCATTTCCTTGACCTTCTCACAAGACGGCTACGATGAGTGTAACAACTATAGTTGTCATCATTATGAAGGCAAAAGAGAATAATTAGTCTATTTATAATAAATTTTAACAGGTTCACCCATCACAGGTTCATGTTCAAATATGTCGACACTAACCGTCTTTCATATCGGTCCATAAAGGTGTCACTAGCCCATAACTGAATTGATCACTTTTTTAATTGAATTTAACCACTAATCAATAAACTATATTATTCATTCTATTTTATAAATAGTTAAAACCAATCCATAATTAATATTACTCCACATAAAAAATTTCAACAAGTTGATCATATCCCATGTGCTCAAATTAAAAATTTGTGGCCATATAAAATTCCAACATATTGTGCTAAATTCATTCCCACATTGATTTCATTAGAATTGTTTAACCTATGGGGACATGCATTTCTATTAAATTTCACATATTGTTGATGATAATTTAATTTTTTAAATCTATGAAAATAACTAAAAATAGAAAAGAAAAATTAGAAGACCAACAAAAAGTGAACTATTTTATAATTGATTATTATTTACTTATTATTAAAGATATTATTTGAAGTTACAAAAATATAAATTCTTGTTTTATTTATTCATATTTTATACTTAACATATCTATTAACCTAACCTTTACCGTTTTAATAATTAACAATAAAGTAATAATTAAATATTATAGACTGTAAAAGATGCAAATTAACCATTAGTTGTATATGGTTTTAACAGATAATATTACACCGGGTCAATTATGTATTTATTAGAGATGACTTCTTAAATAAAAAAAGAAAATTATTAATTTTTTTGAATTTTAATTGCAAGTACAGAATATTCGCTCGTTCAGTGACAAACTTCAGTTCATCATTCCAAATTCTCTGCATCTTATCTTAGCATTTCTCTATTTAATTGTGGCTAGGTACCAAGGCAGTATTACAAATGGGTTACCTCTCATGAGCTCTAATTTTATCCGTTAATCAGAAACTCGAGCAAAATCTAGACAATTCACATTTTTCGAAATTAAAAGATTTAGAAAAAAATTATTTTCCTTGTAACAAAGAAAAAAAATATAGAAAAAGAGGAAATATTACTTTATCATACCACTGTGAAAAACAAACCTGGAATAATAATAATAATTTTAGAAATTTTTTTCTTACATTTAGGCATATAAATGCCGGTCTAACCGAATTGTAAATGTTTGATTTCCAAAAGTTAGTTCTTATTAGTTTTTTTATTGATTATGATTTATTATTTTACATATATTGTATTGATATATGATAATCATATTGAATGAGTATATACATTCTTATGCATATAAATTTTGTCTAACCATCAACCAATTAAAAATATTTGATGCGAAAAAATTAATTATTATTGATTTATCTATTACTTATAAATTACTTATTACTCATTTAGTCAAATGGTTATAATTATTTTAGATAAGTGTATATATTAGTTTTTTTCAAAATCAAATCAAATTGTTAAAATTAAAAATCAGTCGATAGTCTAACTTAGTTAGAGATTAAAAATCAATCAAAATTGATGAACTATAGACTAAATCAATCCAATCTAAAAACTATATCATTTTACAAAAAAATAAAATTTTTAAAATTATACTTTTTATTTGAAGTTTAAATGATGATAAAATTTTGTATTATTTTGTTGGATTATATTACTTTTTTTCTAATTTAAGATATTTTAAATATTTTATTATTTTTTAAAAAACAATACGCTATTAAATAGATCAAAATGATCCCTAAAAAATTTGATCAAATTAAGCAAATAAAGAATTGACTAATTAATGGTATAGCTAATGGGTGTAAAATTTTTATTAACTACACCTATTACCTAAAACAAACACTTATTAAATATATATATCTTAATTATTACAATCGCAAATTGCTACAAGCAAAACATAACGAAGCATGTTAAACTAAAAGATTAAGTCTTTTGTTATTTTTTTTTTTAGTCATAAAGATGATTCTTCAATGAGGCAAATCAAAATTAAAATAAAAGATGGGGAGAAAGTCTAACTTTTATATAGAAAATTTAATAGACTTATCTATTATAGGTTCTTGTTAGATTAAATCTATTACTGAATTATTCGATAATACCCTCACGCAAAAGATGTCACAAATCCATAATACATTTTGATTTGATTACATTAACGTAAATTTAGTTGAACATCATAAATTTTTAAATAATATTTAGTCAGTCTATTTTCATATAAAATACTCATAATTAATAGTGGCCTATAAAATAATTTCTAACAGCAGTGTCTACAAGTAACTTCTTCTAATTATAGACATGCTGATTTATGAATTATTTAGTTATGTAATTGGCTTAAAGACAACCATCTTTTTTACCAATTAAGAGAATAATTAAAAACAAACAAAAATTTGCTTGGGTTTGTTCCATTGCTTATGCATTTTCAAGGGGGTTGGAATGATGTGATAGTACAAAGTTGATGGTACATGATAGCGAGCCCCATATACTCAATTGCATTAAGGGCAATTGCCCTACCATGATTTCCATACCATGGAATGCAAGTAAGGACATGGGCTTCTTCTCGAAACAAACAGAAAAAAAAGAAGGACATAGGCTCAATGACAGTTGCATGGGGCATTTGATTGTCATGTGGAAGAACCAGACGAATAATGGGGGGTCTTAGTTGTGCCTCGAAAAATATGCGGTCGTCAATTATATGCGTCTGTCTTGTGGGATTTGCAACAACAAAATTGCATCCATCTCACCTACTATTGGTCCCATGCAAATTTGTACTCTTCGCATTTCCCCCGCCAACCCCCTAATAGACTAATACCCATTTGTGGTTTAGCCACGACTTTGAAGTTTTTCCTTAGCAACATCATAATCACGTGTATTTTCCGGGATTCTGAAGAATTTTTTAATTGAAATTCAATTTCATGACAGCATCAAGCGATATAAGCGAAAATAATTATTGTCAAATTTGATAAATAAGAGTGAACAATGCTCAAAAGAAATCAAAACAAATTGAATAAAGTGAAAGTTAAAACTGATTAAATTTTTAAAAATTAGAATTAAATTGACTGAATTATATCAATTCAATTTCAGAATTGAACTTACTAAATGTCATATGAAACGTGGAAACTCGTAATTTGATATTAGTTTATCACAAAAGGGACAAAGGAAAACATAACATGATTTGTCACAATCCAATTGGTTTTTGAAATTATTTTTTCAGTATGAGATGCCTATTTGTAATTAAAGATATAAAGAACTCAATTAATTTGTGAATGGAATATGTATGTCACTTTATTAGCATTCTAACTTTCAGGCAGCTAGGTAGTTGGCAACCTAGTCACAAAATTTGATTTAATCTAGTAACCTACATACGTCTTTCGTCTCAATATTATAGGTTATACTCTTTTTTAAAAGTCTTAAAACATATGTCATTTTTTTTTATATTTAGATAATTTAGTTATAAATTATCAAATTTACCCGTTTATTAATTGTCAAATATATCTATATCAATAATTATTTTTTTTAATTACTTTGAATTATAATTTCCTATACCTCTTTTTTTTTTTTTTTATATTTCAGTGTTATGTGATTAATGAGATTTTATATCAATAATAAAAAGTCATATTTATATAGCCTTTTCATTTTTTTTAAGAACTCATTGTTTTTTTTTCAAAAAAAATACAATAAATAGTATCAAAATACATTTTAATAAAAAAGTTACTATTAACCAACAAAACTTAACTTTCTTAATTATTGTGTAAAAAAAAATTATCTATAATATTGAGATGGATAGAGTATACTTTTCGAAATTTAAGTGTTTCAAGTTTTTTTTTTTTTTTTTATCTTTTTGTTATTTTATTTAAAAAGAAGTAATTTACAATCTAATCACTAAGTAGATATGGTATCTCAAGAACATAAAAACTACAGCTGCCTTGCTTTCTCTGGTTAATTTCAAAACTTTGTCATAAAATCGAAGAGAATAAAGGTGATTAATTTTGGTTGAGGCACTTTGGTGTGCAGTTGAATATTATAGGTGGAATCAACTAACTTTTAAGGCCTCATTAATGCTTTTTTGCGTATTGCCAAAGATCAGCAGAAATTTAACAATTGTCAGTCATATTATTGAACAAGTCTTCAATTGAAAACATGCAATTGTACTAAAAAGACCAATAAATGAAGTAATTATGGGACAAATTAGGCTTCCAAATGTAATTCCTTTGTTTGTGCGAATGTTGTTCCTTCATTTCAAATTAACCGAAATTACACATGATAGTTTTACTTATTTTATATGTATATATATATATAAGAGTACCATTATTGTTGATTTAGCCTCTACTATAGTTATTTAGGAGTTTTAATTGCATGCGGTGATAAATAAAAATTAAAAATTAAAAATTAAACGTCCTCCACTCACGGGCAGCACTCATGGACTACTGGATAAGGCGTCTGACCTCTAATTTGGCGTTTGTTGGTTCGAGTCCCACTGGGCGTACGTCGTTTTTTTTATGACGGGTGAATTTTTTTTGTTGGTTCAAGATGTTTTTATTATTTTTTCCATGCGAATGTTTTAGGGCTTTAGGAAACAAAAAAAAAGAACCTCTTTCAATTTGAGAGTTCATCTACATTTTTTTTTTAATTAATGGTATTTTTCCTACCAAAAACAGGAAAAAGTGAGGTGTTTCTAAGGCAATGATGAATGCGGGGATACTTTAAAATCCTTAGCCAAGCCAACCCTTTTATGGATGCCAATTTTAAGATGTTTGATGCTCTACCCAATGGAGAAGGAGCAACTAGCTAGCTATCACCACCAATACTCCGATAGCGGTAGTGCTACACCTACACTATAGCTTCTAGAGCTTGAAAATTTGTTGATATCATTTCCTACATATCTGTATTGGGTTCATTTCCAATAATAAAGGGACAACATAATTAGAGCTATTGTTCTTATGTACTTTCTATCCATATTTGATAAGGCGCTTTTGTTGTCAAGTGTAAGTACTATGCTTATGTTGAATCATATAAACCTTGCTTGCCATTTTTATACCAATCCAATGAAATTTTGGAGCACATTTACCGTAAAATTTTGATTTTCTTTATTAAATTGCTACATTATTAAATTTTAAAAATATCTTTACACACTCAGGAAAATAATTTAATTATATTATTAATATAATTTAATTGGTATTTAAAATATTAAATACTATTTTTTCAAAATCAATTTTTTGTTCACAAAATTCATATTAAAATAAATCTATAATTAATTAGGAAAGTTAATTACTCTTAAATTTTGCCCCAAAACTAATTATTGACAATGATAATTCCAAACACACCCTTAATCTTAAATCTATTAGCCTGTCCTGACTTATTTGCATTATTACATCAATCAAGCTTAATCAAGTTCTCTACATAATGCTTCAGTCCAAATGCTATACATAAGATGGAAGAATTCAGAAACCGAGTTGATAAGGTGTAAAATCATTTGCTGGCTTAATTCCCTTTTTAGGCATTTTGTAGTTGTCTCCAAGTTATAAATTAAATAGTTGGTATGGTGTAATATCATATGATTAGCTTAATTCTCTTTTTGATCTAATGTTGAGATTGGACTTACGTGGCCTTCGCTTCTCCCCAAGTTGCTAAAATTACACTAAGGAAGAGGTTTTCCTTTTGTGAATAGACTAAGTAATGGACCTACTTAAGGAAAATTGTGATTATAAATAAGATACTTAACCAAATTAATTTGTTGAGAACAACCCATTTGCATTCTACAAGCCACAATGATTATACATTCTTTTGCTTCCTAGAAGTGATCCCATTATCTTATTTTTTGGACATGGATTATGATTGATTTGGATTCTTAATTTAATTCCTTGAAAGGTCATTATCTTTAAGTTCTTCAAATTATTGAAGGCCAAAGGCTAACAAACAAGCTCTAATCATTGTGGTAGTGTTGGTCATTGATTTTGAGCTAGTGGAACTTTTTGAAAATGAAGGAATATGAACAAAAATTAGTAACATGTAGTAACTTGTAAATCTGAGGGATCCTTTTCATCATCTAATTATAGTTCCCATATTTAATGGATAATTGCTATGTTATGATTTTCTTTTAAATAAAGATTTTAGGTCAAGTTTTCTGTTGCTGCTTCAGTTTAATCAATGAAGTGATTTATCCCTGCAGCATCTCTTTCGCAAATAATACTGGGCTTTTTATCTCATGGCTGTCCCATAGAACAACAATTGGGTTTCCAGCCCGTTTTCATTGTTTCAGTCCAAACCGTCCTCTCCATCCCTGTTTTTTTTTTATGGCTAACGTAGTGTGGCTTCTTTTTTTTTTTTTTGGTAGCTTTTTTTTTGTAATAAATGAATATCCAAAGCTTGGAAGTGAGTTAAAGTTGCTTACCGATCATTAAAAAAAAAAAAACCTGAAGTGAAACCATTAAGCACCAATATATTCATATTTTTCATTCAACTGATTACGCGAAAACACGGACTGAAATTATACGATTTAGTTCGGAAAATTTATATTCCCAGCCATCTTTAAGCTGAAGTAAATATATCAATTTTCTTCAATATCCTGACACAATGAATAAAAAGAATCATCCTTCTCTTCTTTTCATTCTCTCTATTTGTTTTTTTCACATTTTATAATATTTGATATGTTGAGAAAAATCAGTTAACAAAAAATATTGTTTTGATTAATATAAAATTAAATTATTTTCTAAAAAAGATTTTATTTTTAAAATAAAAAAATTTCAAATATAAAATTATTTATCAAATTTAATATACTCATTGAAATAAAAAAAAAATAAACTATATAAAAATATATTTATTAATGTCAATTATTTTTAATCATGTGGTAATCGCTGACAATCAGTATATTGTTATCTAAAATTGGAACTATAGATGGTGAATATTGTGATCTTTGGAGCCGTAATTCCTTTTTTTTAACATGTGGTGGTGGCCAAGGTATTTTGGCCAAAACCTTGGAAAATTATCAAACTTTTTATTTGGGCTGAGGGAATTTATATCACACGCAGCTTGAACGTTGAAATTGGGCTTTGTTTCTCATAAATTATTGAATTCTTATGTCTATAAATTAGCAGTATGTCCCATATTTCCTGCTGCTAATATTAATTAATCCAAGACACGAGAGCTTTGATCTAGATAATAAAAATTCATAAAATGAATGGGAAGGCAACGGCAGATCCCATATTTCTTGCTGCCAATATTAAATAAACGTGTTGAAAGCAAGAGTGTGTATTTGATTCGAAGTACTGTTGATTAATGGTTTTAACAACTTTTTTTCTTTAACAAACATAATTCCATTAAAATAAAGTACAATATCATCAAATACATTCTAAAACTCCATATATTTGAAATTGAAGTGTTGAAATATATAATTAGTGCTACTACTGTGGCTTGAAGAAACATAATATAATTTAGAGAAACAATCTGAATATAAACACATTAAAAAAGAACAAGAACAATATAAATTTTATCATCTATTTCTACATACATAAATATTGTAAATAAGCAAAAAAAAAATTTGATTTTCGAGTAGATCAATCAAATTCTTTCAACTATTTGAAAGCTGATAGTTAAACTTTTACTCATCTTGACTGCATAGGTTGCTGAAAAGTTGTGATTTTCAAATAATAAGCCCAGTCAATGATTTTTTCCAAATTCTAAATCAAAATTATTTTTCAAGCACTAGATCTAAAAAAGAAAGAGAGCAAAATCAAAACATTTTTTCCACCAAAAAGAGAGGAAGATTTTCAAATCTAAGGCAGAGAAATAAAATACATATTAGATCTAGAGAAACTACTATTATTTGAGCTAAAATTTAACACTAATATACTAAAAATTTCTCCCTTAAATTTAAAAGAAAAAAAACTCTAGATTAACATAGTAAAAAAAAACTGAAAAACTAAAACAATCATGAGAAAGAGGCCAATTTCTAACTAAAAAATGGCGAGAAATAGCCTTTTGTTCTACACCAAAACATTGTAGACGCAAGGGAGATAGAGAGATGACCAAAGGAGAGGGAGAAAAGAGATACAATAGTAAACGGTAACATCATCATCAATCCTTGGCTATATTAAAAAAAATAATAATAATAGCAGTGTTTTGAAAATGAAATTTATGGTCAAATTGATTTGATAGTCGATCCATGATTTTATAAATTTAATTGTTTCAATTCAATTATATAAAATATTATACTTTAAATAAATATTAAAATATTTTTTAAGAAAATAAAAAATATAGTTAATTATAAAAATTAGAAATATCTCAAACAGCTAATATTTAATTAATAAAATAATAAAAATATAAAAATTCATAAGTTTTTTTTAAAAAAATTTAAAAATATAGTTATGATTGAACTGGGTCAATTTAGGTCACCCTTTTGCTTTTTGGTTTTTCAATTGTGACTAGATTGTCAGTTTTAACCCAAATTTTAATCTCTAATAAAAATGATTTAGTGATCAATTCAGTCTGAATTTTAAAATATTAAACTAAAATCATTATATTTTTGGATTAATAATTTTCCACTGTCACATTTATCTCCTGTCATTTTGTCAAAATTTAGCAAATTTATTAATTTTTATTGGAAAGTATGTGGTGTGGAAGGGGCTATATAAATAATATATCGCTCTTTATGCTATACCTAGATGAATGCTTTAATTTTTTATGATTATAACAAATAAATAAATAAAAATTATATATAAAGTGAAAAACATATTATTAAATTTAACACAAAATTTACTAAAAAAAATGGAACAGAATTATAATCGTAATGTCAGTATTTACAGCGAAAATAGTGTGACCTAATGTTGTTAAAAAAAAAAAAGTCAATATAAGTACTAATTTGTCGAAGTTTCCTTGAAGATGGTAAGAAGCTGCGCTTGCCTTCCTTCATAGAAAACTTTTGAGTCAACATATCTCTCTGTCTTTTTATATATGTACAGAAAATAATATATGAAAAATTGGGTGTGACATATTAAAAATTAATTTCGGGTCCATATATCCTTTATTTTTCTAAAATAGTGTGACCTAATGTTGTTAAAAAAAAAATGTCAATATAAGTACTAATTTGTCGAAGTTTCCTTGAAGATGGTAAGAAGCTGCGCTTGCCTTCCTTCATAGAAAATTTTTGAGTCAACATATCTCTCTGTCTTTTTATATATGTACAGAAATTAATATATGAAAAATTGGGTGTGACATATTAAAAATTAATTTTGGGTCCATATATCCTTTATTTTTCTAAAATAAAAATGAAAGAAAGTTAATTTTCTTTTAGTTTCTTTATAGAAAGACTTGACTTAGGCATGATAAATGGTACATTATATTTGGCGATAGTGAATAGTGTCGTCACGACTTGAATGTTTTTAGATTTGTTCTCAAATACTTATATAAAATTATCATTTTATTGTTTTTATATTTTGTTGAATTAATTTTTATATTTGTATCATTTAATTTATATAATTAGATTTATTGATTTGAATATCTAAACAAAATCCTAATGAATGATGTAATAAATTATTAAATTGTACTCGGTATTAAATTTAAAAATTCATAATATTAATATCAAAAATTGTCTTATGTATCAATGTCATTTATTTTCTATATTTATTTGATTCATTTTTTAATAAAATATTGAAATAATAATTATTAAACTGTGGCTTAATTGCAATGATATGATTGAGCACTGCACGGTTGCAGTGTGCGATTAAAAAAAAAAAACCAGAATTGCTACTTACTTTACATGTTGGCGTTTGATTGCTACTTACTTTACATGTTCGTGTGTGTAGTAAGTGGACGTGAATGTAGGATCACACTGTAATATTGTTAACTCCTCCCCAACACTAGAAAAAAAAAAAAAGACTTCAATTATTTGTGACCTGAGTGGTCATTGCTAGCTCATTAGGTTATGATAAATTTCAATAAATTTGCTTAATTATAGTGGACTATTTCGTATGATCAATCTATCCCTTTGCATTTATGTTTTATAAAGTGCTTTCATTACGAAGGAACAAAGAAAACTGATGAGGAGCCCAAATGAATTTTCTATACTGCTTTTCAAAAGGAAAAAATGGTAATTTTTGAAGATTCCAAGAAATTATCAATAGGTTAGTTCTTTGAATGTTCCACTGAAGGTTTCTGATTCCTGCTCCTTTAAATGAAGGACTTAAGCATTTGCAACAACATGCTCAAATTTGCTACCATTTTTCCTTTAGTTTCTAGCTTTAGCCTATGGGGAATCACAAGGGTGTTAAGTTGCTCTTGAACCAAAATAGGTTATGGGACATAATAGAAGGAAGGGTCGATCTACACACGATAATATCAGAAGAAAACACAGGTAAGTTGCATACTTCTGGTGCTTATATCAAGTATTTAATTGGCACCAACTTGTTGGATTAGCTAACAATTATTTGGTCGAATGTTTGCCCTGTGGTACGTAGATTTTAAAGTTTAGACTGCGAACGTGAACTAAACCACACTTTTCACTTTTGTTAGATTTTTTTAATTCACTTTTCTTTCTTATCGATATTATAATTGACGGTGCAGATATTATAAGGCATATATTAGAAGTGCGGCCAATAGTTGCTACCAAGACAGACATTGATGGGTGTGTACCACTGCACCTCGCTTGTGAAAGAGGGCTGCTGGCGATTATAAGACTGCTCTTAGAGGTGGTCCCAGACACTGCCTACAAGTCCAATAACAACGGCTACACACCATTGCACTTAGCAGCAATCGATGGTGATGTTGACATTCTTGTTCAATTTATGTCATTAGCTCCCTTTTCTTTCAGATATCTCACCGGAACGCAAGAAACGGCATGTCATCTTGCCGTTAAATTCGGCAAATATAAGGCTTTTGTCAGCATGGTGGAGGCTTTGGGGAACTCTTATCTTATCCAACAGCCAGACCCACATGGCAACACAGTTTTGCATCTTGCCGTCTCTGCAAGCTGCCATCATGTAAGGATCCCCTACCCACCCACCCCCCCCCTTTATTTTTTTTGATGATCAGAGTATTGTAGACTTAACATGTATTGACATCTGTCTATTTTGTATTAAGCTAGCTATATTAATCTATTCAGTGTTTCCCTTCAACTTGGTCCTAGTTAGCAGAATACATAATCAATTCTGCATTAGTTGATGTCGAGACTAGAAACCATCAAGGATACACAGCACTGGATCTTCTCAATCAAGCAAGGCTCACTTTGGAAACGAAGCATATTAGAGATTTGTTGGTGTCTTCTGGTTGTCCAGAAAGCTCTAAAACATCAGTACTACTTTCACCAATGGTAGGATCTGTTACTTCTCATAAGAATGTCACCAGCGACTTCAGAAAGCAGAAATTTGAGAGCCTTCCTAATCCTATGAAGAAGGCGGGGAATGGTGATGGCAACGAAACGAATGGCCTTCCTAATCCTATGAAGAAGTCAGGGAATGGTGATGGCAACGAAACGAACAAAGGACTTATAATCGATGTTGGAACCACTCTTGCTTCCGATGGTCATCTTCTCTCTGAATCAGAAGAATCCCAGGATAATAATATATCTGAAAAATGTTCCTCAGCAAGAAAAGAATTAAGTGGACATAAAAGTCGCCGCAATAGGCAATACAAGACGCAGAGAGAGGCGCTACAAAATGCTCGAAACACAATCATTCTTGTTGCCATTTTGATTGCGACAGTTACATTTACCGCTGGATTGAATCCTCCTGGAGGAGTGTATCAGGATGGAAAACTACTAAAAGGACAATCAATAGCTGGCAGAAGTTTGGCTTTCAAAATCTTCGCAATAAGTAATAGTATTGCATTGTTCACATCATTGAGCATCGTCATTGTACTAGTGAGCATCATTCCCTTCCAAAGAAAGAAACTAATGAAGCTAATGGTGATTACTCATAAGGTCATGTGGGTGGCTATGTCTTTCATGGCTACAGCTTTTGTTGCAGCCACGTGGGTGATCATGCCACATACTCCTAGAACAACATGGATCCTTGAAGCTATCTTGGCTACTGGAAGCGGGAGCATGGCAACTGTGTTTGTGTATTTGGGAGTTCAGTTAGTTAGACACACGTTGAGGAAGCAGAAATGGAAGAGACAGAGAGGTAAGAAGAACATGGAATTAGTATCAAAACATTTTAAGCCCATGAATAAAGAAGCAATCCGGCGTAATGGAATGCCATTCAAGAATGAAAGAAGCGTTCGATCAGAAAGCTCCAATTCGGATGTTGAAAGTGCAAAGTCCATTGGGTATCATACATTCTAAGTGCGAAGGAAGTGATATCGAACATCGCCATGGTATGATTAGTCAATTTTTAGCTAAGATATTTACTTCCTGAATTGGAAAAGCTTTCCAACATGTCATGTTCAGTATAGTTGATCCCGTTGTAACCTTCGCCTTCCAAATTTCGCAGTAGGAGAGTTCAAATTGATTGCCCTTCCATTGCTTTGTAATTCCAAGTCTGATCATGGTCCATCAATTCAATTAATCAAATATTGACTTTAGTCTTTTTACAGGTAATACATTTTTTTTCATATATAGATAATGCATTTTCTCGTTGCAGAGAAAATTTCTTATTGGCAATAATTTTGATTAATTTGTAGTTATGATACTATTGCAGGTACAAATAAAATTTATTAAAACGGAAACATGTAAAACTCGGACATGAAAGGAGTGTTCATAACAAAATCTTAGATTGAAAAAAGACATGAATTAAGAGCACATGTGTTTAATTTTACAAGTGGGATATACGTAATTTTATTTTTCATACATTTAAATTCAAGTAATTAATGCATAATAGTATGCGCTTACGTTCGTGGAAGTGTGTAAAACCTGCAAAAGCTACATCCACAACACCATCTTTCATTATACCATCAATCATTATTCTTATATCTATAAACTCACGGAAGGTGGAGCTTCTTTCCCTCTATTCAGATTTTCTTTTCTCTTAGAATTTATTCCTACAGTTTGTGCAGCGCAGGCAGGCCAGAGAAGAAGAATGATAAAACATGTCTGAAAGTAAAGTACGGCATTAGAGGCACTAATGTTGATCATAGCTTAGTAGGATGTTACCCAAACACGGAACCTAAATCCTTAAACATGCATGTCGTACTTGGACGATTCGGATTTTTCCGTCGCAGCTTCCATAGCTTCAACTACTATCTTAATGGCCTTAATTAGGCTATTAGTTAGTTAATTTGTGGTTTAGATGAGTCTAGTCCAACATGTAGAACTAGTTAATTAATTAGCAATACGTATATCATGGACTCGCATCCATATTACAACATGAACTAGGATTAATATGTACCATTTCATTTAAGTGTTACACGAGTCATTCTTTTAAAAAAAACAGAACTGCATGTACATTGATGTTAAATTACATGTACATTGAAATCTATAAAATAAATTAATGAAAAATACATTAGTTTCCAATTGATACTCTACCAACAATATAAAAAATTCTAAAAAATTTGTTGATATACATTGTTCTTGCACATATATTGGTCTATTAATTTTGAAATACATCATTTTTTAAATGCATGTACATTAGTTTTAAACTGCATATATATTGATATTAACTTGCATGTACATTGATTCTTAGTTGGATGTATATTAAAATTTATAAAATAAATTAATGAAAAATACATTAATTGGTATTCTAGTAATAATGTAACAAATTTTAAAAAATTTTGTTGATATATATTGTTTTTGCATATAAATTGATATATTAGTTTTGAACTATATATACATTAGTCATTAACTGCATGTACATTGATATTGAACTCATATATATTGAAATCTATAAAATAAATTAATGAAAAATAAATTAGTTTTGAATTGGTACTTTAATAATAATGTAATAAATTTTTTTTAAAAAAAACTTTGTTTGTATACATTATTCGTACATGTACATTCGTCAATTAATTTGGAACTCATAGTTATTTTTATGGATCTATTTATGAATTTCAATATATATGCAGTTCAACACTAACATATATGCAATTCAACATTAATGTACATGTAAATCAATATCAATGTATATATAGTGTAATATTAAATGTACATAGAGTTAATAGTCAATGTACATAAATCACATGTGTGAGATTTAATGGAACAATGCGTCTTGATTTTGGGTGCAATCATACACCCAGGTTCATGCTATAATTTGCAATTAATTAGATAGATTTAGACTTATTTACTCTTTAATATTTTTATTTGATTTTTAATATAAAAAACTTAACAGATTTTGACTTTGATTCAAATTTGCATTCTTAAAACTTAAATATTAAACAATGAATATATTTATATATATTATCAATTTCAATCTCAGAATTAGTTTTAAACTATCATTTTTCTATTTATCAAATATATATTATTAGTTTCAGTGTTATAGTTTTAAACTATTACTTGTTATTTATCAATTAATTATATATAATATAGCAATATGACATGATTTTATATTATATTATAGAAAACTACTACATCAAAAAAATTTAAATAAAAAATTAGATTAATTAATTAATTGCCATATAAAAAATTTTAAATTAGGAAATTAAAAAATTAAAAAGTAAAAAATTCTAAATAGGAAACTAAGGTCATATAACAAATTTCATTAAAAATTTTAAAAAATAATTTCCATATAAGAAAATCTTCTAAATAGAAATTTAAAAAAATCTAAAAATAGAAATTCTAAACGGAAGGTCAAGATCATAGAAGAATAGCTTTTTATATAAAATAACAATAATATATTATAAAACAATAATAAATATTAATAATTAATTAATTAATTAATTAATTGATAATAATTTAAATTTTCAACTAACTTAAAAAATTATAGAAAATTTAATAATATAAGAAGTTTTTCACATAGAACAATTTAGAAAATTTAACATTATAGAAAATTTTTTGCATAAAATAATTTAAGAAGGAAAATAAATCTTCACATTCATAATAATTAATATTAAGTTTTTCATATAATAAAAAATCAACAAAAAATATCAACAAAAGAAAAAATGGTATCAGTTGTTAACGTATTTACTTCAACAAATTAAGAAACATGTTCTAATATGACAATACACTTGTTTTCAATAAGATTTGATAAAATATAAGGCAAGGTTGAACGTGAAGCAGGATTGGTGCATGCTTGAATCACTAATTAAAGATTAAATTGGAATATTAGGCACATTACAGGAAAGAAATCAAAAGATTGAACAACTATTTATAGTTACACACAGACCTAAAGTTAGCAGAACTAAAGGGATTAAGCAAAATCATAGGAATTTCTTTTGGAAGAGAACAATGAAGAGCCTTCAAATGTTTGTTCTCCTTGTAATTGTTCTTTTATTCTCCAGAGGTAAACTTTCTTTTCTTTATAATAGCAATAATATTTTTTTTAATGAATAGGAAAGAACAAGAAAATTAATTTTATGAACGACGATTAATTGCAGGAAGTGGGGTGATGGGGGCACGTGTTTGCACGAGGGCTGAACCTCTTGCCGATTGCACAGCAAGGCAATGTAATGATTTGTGCCTGAAAAAGTACGGTGGAGATCCTGAGAAAGAAGGTGGGTCTACTGGGTATTGTGTTGTTTCAGGGTTTTGCACCTGTTTCTTTCAATGTCGTGATGGCTTTTCAAAATGAACCAAAACTTGCATTGCATGCATGCCTCTAACGATAAAATCCATTGATCTATTAGTCTGTATTGTGGAATAATACATTAAGGCCTTGTTTACATCTTCATTTTCGTTGAGTTATTCTTTCAATACTTCTTATTCTTTGTTGATATGTTTAAGTTGAAAAAGCTCCATTTCTTCTCCACTCATAAGTTGAAATCAATGACACAATATACTAATTACCATTTTCTTATTAAATTCTAAGGTGACTAAACTTTTTTTTTTTTTTCTTTTTTGGGCAATCCCTGCGTTATATGGGAAAAATAAAATTATCCCAGAAGTTTTTTTTTTCTATTTAATATAATTAACCCAATAACACAAATAAAATTTGAAAACCCAACTCAAAATGATACATGTGATAATTGCATAACTCTGCAACTGAATAGTACTAGGAAAAAAAAAACTGCATTAACAAGCCGCAAAAACAAGCAATTACGACTCACAAGCTGGTCCTCGAATAATATTAGCATCAATAGTGTTCAATAGGTAAAACGATGACTCTCAAAAGGCAGGTAGTTAGACACAGGATTCCACAACATCAGGAAACTCTCACAGACAAAGAATTAATACCAAATAATAAACTCAAACAACCATAAATGGAAAAAAAATGTTCAAGGTGACAATACTAAAGCTACTAATGTAGCAAGGAGAGCAATTAACACTGAACCTAGCGTAACTGTGACCGAGACTAGTGCACTAGAACTTGGATGTGGTGATGGTGCAAGGTAAGCAGATTCAGGTGGAGCTGCAATTGCTGGTGGTGAATGTTGTACTCTTTGGTGGTGCAGACCCATCACTTCCACAATCAAACGCTGCCCATTTTTGCAGTGATTAGGGGCTCCACTAATGAAGTAAAAAGGTCCTGACCTGTCAAGATTGAAGGTGCTCCTTCCATTGTCAAAGGCAACAATAGGGTTGCTTGTGCTGCAGTGGTAATAATCCCATTTCTCCACTTGGATAACTGAATCATTTTTGTACTCAAACACTGCAAAACAAAAATAAATCAGAATATTATATGACATGTTAACACGTTTAGTACACTTGTTTTTGCCGATCATGACAATTTCGGCCATAAATCTTTATTCGGATACAAAAAAAGAACTGTTTGATAAACAGAAAAAACTTGCATAGGGAATCTCCAACTCGAAATCTGTTCCTTACAGCCCACTGGCTATAAAGTGCAGAAGTGGTATTGCCGTCAGGTTCTTGCCAACCCAATTCATCACCTACTTTGAACACCCTTGCTGTATCAGCCAAACCACCATTAATTGACAAAAGAAAGACTAGAAAACAAGTAGAGAAAACACCCATTAGCGATGCCATGTTTGTGATCTTCATTATTTTTTTTCCTTTCTTGAAAGGTAGAGTAGAGATGCTGAGTAAGCAACGTAATGTTGGCGTAGAAAATGCAAAATGAGGATGTGATTCGTAATGGAAAGAGAGTTATATAGTTGTGGTGAGTAGTGGAGCAGTTGTTATGTTAATCAAAAAAACGTGGTGGGAATTGACAGTTCGTAGTTGGTAAAGGGATCGTTAGAGAGGGAACGTGCCTTCTAAGGGGTGGCGGTTAAAAAAGTTGTGGTAAAACTAGTTTGACATTTTCAACGGGAATTAATTTGAGGTTTTTACTTCTACAGCTCTGGATGAGGAATACTTTTGATTAAGATACAAGATCATGTACAACTTCATAAGCTACTTGAATGTTGAGTTTAAACATTTTTAAAAAGATCATTTATGAGAGAAAATACGGAAAACAAATTGGGTTTCAGACCAACACAATTACTAACGTTCTTGCACGCCTGTCAGATGAGAACAGCCTGAAAGAAATTTGAATAAATTCTAAAGCCATTAACGAAGGATTAAAACTTCTGATCCCAATTTTGATCTTTTGGAGTGACTTTAGTACAAACATATAATGTTATACATTGCCTACTGAAAAAACAAATACTTGGGCAGGCTTGTTCCAAGAAACAAATAATTGATCCAGCCACAGTTCGAAAAATTTTTCAGGTTGGCAAGTGATAACTGTATCAGATTCAAATGACAGACATTGAGCTGAATCGATTCAGATTCCTTCAGTCATCAAAGCACTCTTATGGTCAGAGCAATGCCAAAATCTTCCATCGTGCTGCATGCCCACCACATCAGTTTAGCAGCAATTCATCACTGGGAAATCTAGATTTCTTATCCAAAGATGATTTGGCAGAGATAGAGTCAGCTGTTTAGCAATTTGCACCATCACTCAATTCCAATGGCTAATCCCCCCGTCAGAGTGTAAAGCAAGGATCAAGTGACTCGCCATATTGGCTGTCTGTGCGACTTATAAATTGCTCACAATTGTTTTTTCCTGGTCCATCATCATTTGTTGAAGCTCTGCACGCTTGGCAGCCCTGAGATCGGGTATACTGGGTGGCATGGGTTTGACAGAACCATGCAACTCAACAAGATGAAAAAATTCTTGCTTGGTCAAACTTTTCTTCTGCACAAGCTCATTAACTACAGCATCCATCAGCTTCCGGTTCTCCCGCAGAATCTGATAGAGAAGCAGATTGTTTGTAATGAGGCATTAGAAAACTGCAGATAATTTCTTTTTCACATTATTATGAAATACCTCTTTTGCACGATTGTAACACAAGTTCAAAATCCGTAGTGCCTCTAAATCAATTTCCTGCAGTTCGCAAAAATTCATCCATTAATGCATTAACCGTACAATATAAGACAAATTAATTTTTAATTCACATCCAGCTTGGCACAAAAGGTAACACAATTTTTACTCCGTTAATTGACAGACGCAGAGCAAGTAGACATACATTAATTCGATCTGCAACCCAGAAATCAAAGAGGCCATGATATTTCTCAGAAAGACCACCGAGAACATAGGTTCGTGCTGCTGACCTAGCATTGTCTGCTGTTTCTGCCCATATCGTACTCAACTGGAACAATTCCACAGAGTAGCACCTTTTAGCAACTGAATATAGACTACAAAATGCATATTGAAAACAAACATAAACCAAGAAAGAATTCACATGACAAACCAGAAAAAGATTATGAATGCACTATACTGCTTCGAGGGTTTCAATGTTATCAAGAAAGAACAGTGGTTTTTCACCAGATCGAAGATCTAATGTAACTAAATAGTACATACAGAGAATAACTAAAACAATCCTTTCTGACATCTTAGCATTGAAACCCTGGTATACAGAAATAAAGATGGCAAGCAACAACCACATAAGAGAACACTCCATAAGTAATCAAAAGTATCAGAAAGAAGCCTATCTACAAACCAGTAACATAACACTTCTATAATCCTTAAGGTAGCCCCAGAATGCAGCATGGAATAAGGCTGTCAAACCTAACACCGCCTGCCAACCACTATCTGCACAACAAATTTCCATCCAAGGATATTGATTCACACGTGCACAAATATTTATATGTTAACAAATGGTTCTTTACCTGACCCTCACCAAACCACAGCTCATCAGCAGCACGTGGTGCCAGTTGAACAGTGATATGATCTAGACAGGATTGCCGACTGCATAATACGAAAAATAAGATCACATTGAAAAGAAATGAATGATTCTCTACAGCATTTTCAATGAGTAATTAAGCCAGTGTACATTTTTAGATTACTTGAGGCTAACACAGTAGCATCAGAAGAAGACTTTCAGGATAGTGCATTACTCTTTTTAATTACAGTTTTGCACGGTGCTTTAAATTACAATGCAATTTTGTAGTTATAGATTGTTATTTTGACAATAATTTGAATAATACAAGAGATTAAAAAATGACTTGTAAGAAGATATACCTAAGCATTCCCTCCTTAAATTTGACATGATCCATTTTCATCCGAACATAACCAAGTTCTCTGCCAGCTCTGGGAGCAATAGTTACCTGGTCACACACCAAAAACAGCAATAATTAATTTATTTCTATTGTATTATTTCACATATTGTCTATGGAATTTTTTCATTTTCATTGATGCCACTTGAATGGCACCAGAACTAACCAGTCCGTGAACAAAAATGGTCTAAGAAAGTTTCTATTGATTGAAGCAATGTACAGAAGAAAGGCTGTAACACTATGTAGAACTATTGTTACTGATGAAAATGTGTTATTTTTATACCCCTAATTTCAAGCACAAAAACAAGCGATTGATTATGCAGCTTTAATTTTTGTTTTATTGATCAAAAATATTATTGTGATTAAATAACAACAAAGATTTGAATCAAAATCTCAGTCTGTGAACCAGCATAGACAAGATATACACAGTCACATGCATCTAATAATGGCAAAGAAAAGCTTTCATAAGACACATTTTAAAGAACATACAAACTCAATATTTTTAAGATCAGGAAAGTTCACAGCTACAACAGCCATAGCAGCTTCATTAATAGCAACTTGTTTCCATGTCTCAGGGCTCCTTTCCTTCCTATCTAGCATTCCCCTCTCTTCTATTTGTGCAGCTTGTAGTAAGTCATCAGTTGTAATCTGCAGAGACAGTAAATTCTTCACTTAACACAGAGAAAAATATTACAATCACAGATAAAATTATTGGACAAATATATTGATAATTAGGGCTGTATTATAATCACTTATATATAAAACTAAAAAAATGATGAGAAATACAATGTTCGATAGCAAGGTTATTAAGTAATTATTATCACAAGTGAACTCAACTCCTTGAGGTTCAACTACAAACTAAAGAGGTCAACAAGAGTTATTATGAAATACATTCAAACCATAGAAAATGGAGAAGAATTTTTAAAGGCACAAAATCATCTAATAATACTATTTCTCACAAATTCGTCATTGGGGAGTTGGGTCTAAGGAAATTCAGATCATACTGAAAAATAAAGAAGACCATTAAATGAAGGACTACCTCAGTCCTTCCATCACGCATCATGTTAATTGCAGCAACCTCAATTATGTTGGCCAGCTCCGCACCAACCATTCCATCTGTCATACTAGCAACAGCCATATAGTCTACATCATCAGCCATAGGCTTTTTACGAGCATGAACCTAATAATAAATTAAAAAATCAATCAGGAGAAATTGCAGCTGGAAAGCTATGAAGACTAGCATAACAATAGCAAAAGTGTGAACAGAATGAATGTATTATTACCTTCAGAATTTCCATGCGGCCTATAAGACCAGGTTTGGGGATAAAAATTTTTCGATCAAAACGTCCAGGTCTCACTAGTGCTGGATCCAGAATGTCAGGTCTATTGGTGGAAGCAATAGTTATCACTTCTCCTCTTCCTTCAAACCCATCCAAGCATACAAGGAGCTAAAATTTACACAAATATTTTACATCAATCTCCAGATGTAGAGAATGTCAATGATCCTATATTACAAGCATAGTAAAAGCCACCGACCTGATTAAGAGTAGCATCACGTTCTTGTCCACCTGAACCTTTAATCAATCCACGCTCCCTTCCAACAGCATCCAGTTCGTCAATAAAGACAACAGACGGAGCCTAGGAAAACAAGAGTGAGTAAGATGGCATCATGACTCATATTCGAATTTCAAAGAAATTAATGAAAATCAGTGACTGGTTCAGACAAATTTTAGATATACCAAACAATGATACATAGAACCTCAATTGGAAGTGCTAGATCAGGGAGCAAAATGCAATTGAGGAGCTTCAGGCAACACTTACATTTTCCTTTGCTTCTTGATAAAGTGATCGGACACGAGAAGCACCAACTCCGACATATATTTCCACAAACTGAGATGCAGAAATGGAGAAGAAGTTCACACCTGCTTCACCGGCCACAGCTTTTGCCAGTAAAGTTTTTCCTACACCAGGAGGTCCACAAAGAAGTATGCCACCTAATAGTGAAACTAATTGAATCAGAATATGCACAACGGATGGAAAGTGTAAAATAAATAGCTTTACAAAAGGAACTAAGCAAGAATAAAAGATAATAGAAAGCAAGGTACAGTTAAATGCTATAGTTTTTTCACATCTTTTTCTTCTCTTAACCATAAGATAACTCTGTTTCTAAAATGTTCATATTAATTTAACTATATCAAATTTATTGCATGGAGTGACCAACAAGAACTAGAAAGAATGGTAATGTTTTATGTGATCACCACATAACAATTACAATCTCCACTTGGGCCTTGACCATAATATAAACACATGCAATAACAGAAGCACCAAAATACTTTTGAATCATACATTGGATGAATCCCATATTGGAGTCAAATTACAGTGAGCTTACCATAATAGCATTCGACAATTTTGCTAATTTTCACCAATAGTTTTACAGTAAACATGCTAATATGGCAACCTAAACCGAGTGGAATGGAGGAAATACTCCATATAGCTGACCCCAACTAGTTTGATTAAGGCTTAGTTGAATTTAATCGAGCTTTCACAATATGCTAAGGGAATTCTAATTGTACAATTTCATCCTCAAATCCAAATATCATTCCAACCCATACAAGTGGAGTAGAAGAGCAACACTTCGTGATGTTAAGAAACAAAAAATGTCTTAGTTTTAAAGCCTCTCTTGATCAGGCATTTAAAACAAACAGAACATATACAAATCAATACTCAAACATATATTAATGATGCATCCTAGTGTAAATTGAAAAACTGTCAAAATTGTGAAAATAACTTATCATGGTTTTCAAAATCTGACCTGGTATCCTCACTCCTCTCCTCCGATACATCTCACCATGTGTGAAAAACTTCACAATCTCCTCAAGTTCAAGGCGTATTTTCCCAAGCCCCGCAACATCTGAGAACTTCACATCCACACCCCTCTCCAAATACTGAGGCAGTCTCCTATTGTGTGCACGCCTAACTCTTGCACCTGACTTCATGAACTGCATAGCCATTTTCAAGTAAGCATTCTGCTCTCTTTGCTGTTGCTCACTCTCATCCTCCTCCTCTTCCTCAATCCCCATCATCTCCCTCTCCAACTCCCTCATTTTCTTCCTCTCCTCTGCCTCTGCCTTCTCAATCTTCAGCCTATCTTCATAGTCCTTCTTCTGCTTTCGATAACTAAGTACCACTGTCCGGTAAAATATCACAAAAAAAACCAACCCTAACAATGTGGCCACATTTGAGTCCTGTGCCAAATCGGCCCACATATTGGCCATCTGTTTGTAATTCCTCTGTGCATCACGCAAAGACTCCTCATACTTCCTTTTACGAATCTCCTTCTTTATCCTTCTCTGCTCCTCTTTCTTCTGCATTTTCATCGCCTTCTCAAGCATTTCTCTTTCCTCTCTCATTCTTTCCAAATCCTCTTTTCTTTGCCTCTTAAACTCCTCTCTTGCTTTTCTCAACTCCATAGCTCTCTTCGACTCCTTCTTAGGCTTAAACTTCGATAACATGAACTCTGGAACTTTCCACAAAAGTCCCAAATAAGGCTTTGGAAGCTCTGGTTTCTTAACAGGAGGAGTATATGCATTAACACACAAAGCATCAATCTTTAACTCATCCCATGAATCCCAAAACCTCTTATCACTTTCTATAGAAGGCAATACAGTTCTAAAAACTTGATTATCATCCAAAACCACTAAAATAGCCTCAGCTCTTTTTTTCAAACAGGCCTTGGGCGCTTTAATTACATGTTTCAGTTTATTGTTTTCCTTAAAACTCAAAATTTCAGTATATGGTATTCTATTTGATACAATTGGGAGATCTTTAGACCACTGTTTAAGCTGGTCAGGGGTTAACGTTTCTGGTGGTGTTTTCTTCTGGGCTTTCTTCTTATGGATTGTCTTCCCCGCTCCTACGGCGGCAAGGACGGATTGTGACGGGAGAGATGCGGAGAAGACAGCGAGGGTTATGGGTATACTGAGAAAATTGAAATGGGTATTATAAAATTGATGCTTTTTAGTGGCTTCAGTGTCATTTTCTGGATTTGGGTTTTGTTTGTGGCATGAAATGGAAGGGTAAAGGCGGGGCTTTGGAGAGAATTTGTTAGGGTTTTGGGTTTTGGCATGAAGGGAAGAGGTGAAGGGGAAATAGGTAGCCATGGAAATGGAAAATGAAAGATTAAGTAAAAGGAAAATAAGAGGAACTTACATTGTAGTACTGGAAGGTTTTAGTCTGTTAAGAGAGCAATTAACGTCACCTTGATTGAATGGAATTCAAATTCTGAAAGGGAAATAGCTCTGTGTTATGTTTCTCTTCGAGCTTCATAATAGGGAGGATGTCGTGTTGGTGCTATTTAGGGAGGAAATTGAGGATAAACGACATGTCGCATGGATGGTTTTGTCCTCATGCCGAAGAAAACACAGTTCAAATTCAAGTGAAAGACAAATGGGTCCAGAAAGCATGCGCGTGCCTTGGCGATATATATATATATATATATTCTTGAACATAGGCCTTGCACATGAAGCTGTCAAAATTAATAATTCTATAAAAATATTTAAAACATTCTTTTTATTTTATACTTTTAAAATTTTGTTATGAAGATCATAATAATTTACTAGTAAAAAATCTACACATTGTGTATGCTATAATTTAATATATTATTTAAATTAAAATATTTATTATATAACTAAATAATATATTTTCTTAAATATATGATATGTGCATATTATTTATTAGCTTCATTTTATAATTTTTTATTGTATAATTTTTCTTAATATATTTTTTTTTATAATTTTTAATTAAATCATTTTCAAATTAATTAAATTTTCAATCATTAATTTATTAAATAATTAGTTTACTAAATGATAAGCATATATTGATTAGTCTCTATAATTCAATTAGGTATAATAAGTTTAGGTTATACCAATTTTCGATTTATAGATTTCAAGCCAATTTTATGTTTAAATATTCATTTATCCAAACCTTTTGAGTTTTTTTAATTAAAGTAATAATTTTTTGTTATATAAAACAATTATACATGCTATATTATATATAATTATTTAATAAATAACAAATATTTATCTAAAATTAACTTTAAAATCAAAATTAACAATATATATTGGATAACAGATGTCTTATCTGTTAACTTTGTACATAAATTATATTTTTCCTAATAAATTTTGATTATCTTTTGATATGTTTTATTTATTAATAAGGAAGTTCTTACAAAAAAATTTATGACTTCCTAAAATTTTTGAAGAAATAATCCCTTTCTTAGAAATGTTTACCTATACCATCCTATGAAGAAAAGTAAATTATGTTTTTTTTTTTTGAGAAAAAGAAGAAAAGTAAATTATGTTATGTGTAGTGTCCTAACATTATTATCTAAATTTAAGCATTTTTAAAATTAAAATCAATAAATTGTCTACTAATGATATTCTCTAAAAATAATAATAAAATAAAGTCAATCGGTTTATCAAAAAATAATTTTCTATCTCTTAGTATGCACTTAAATTTGTATGAACTAATACACAACTTTCTTTTAGTCTTTTTTTAAATTAAATCTTATATTAGAAAATCTAGGACTAACTTTAATAATCTATTTTAATTTACCTTTTTAATAATATATATGGGTAATCCTCCCATTTTAATAACTTTCACAAATGTAATAAAAAAGTTCAACTTTTTCAAAATTTATTTTCATTTCACTTGAGTTATTTAAACTAAATACTAATCTAATCATCCTACTAAATTATACTTAATGTTCTTAAAATTTCTCATAAATTATATTTAATTTTCTAAAAAATCACTAATATAAAAGGATTGTATATTATCAAAATTAAAAAAGAAATAGAAAAATTATATTGAATAAAGTATTTAACATATAGGTTGTCTATTAATATGAAAGAATAAGATTCAAATAAATTTCTGAACTTCGAGGGTTAGGGTGAAGGGGGGCAAATAAACTCTTTTGAGTTTTTATGACTATTTAAGTCTAATACTTATCAAAATCAACTCATATAAAGCTATTTTTTTATTCCGTTGGAGCGTGTTTCTAGCACAGTCAAGACAAAAAAAATGACTTATGTGTGTTGATTTCAGTAAATATTGAATTTAAATGATCATAAAGGGTTAAAAGGCCTATTTGATCTAGCTATAAAGTTTAGGAGTCTACTTAAATCTTATTTCTAATATGAAAGTTATTTTATCTACCTCAAAGTTAAGAAACAATTCATTCAAAATCATATGTTTACATAAATCCACTCAAATACGTAACTTTAAAATTTTGTAATCTCCTATTTGAATGTACACTTTTCTAAATTTCTCTTTTTATGAATTCCATTTTTCAAAATTATTGTATATTTATTACAATATATTTGTTCTTTGCCATTTATATAAGGTTTTGAACCATTTTTAAGTATTTAAATATTTTATTTTTTGATGTCAAAAGCAAAAATTTTAGTAAATTCACATATATTTTATTTTTATTTTTATTTTTATTTTTATTTTTATTATTGTCTATTTCACTTAACATCTTGTCTAAATAAACCAAATAATAATAATATAATAATATATAATAAGTTAATAACATGTAAATAGAAAAAAAATACACCAATTACGAACAATTGTCCTGAAATAGTTCTTCCATGTAAGTCAAAAGTCTAACAGCATGAAGTATATCAATAACTTAATAACCCAAAAAGGAAAATACTATAAATTGTTAAAAACGAAATAACATAAGATAAATCAAGAAAGAATTTTTATATCCTTTATGCATCCTGACGATTCATCTATTATTGAAATTGAGGAAAAATTATAATTCAATTTGTGCAGGCAAAGTGAAAGATAAATGCCAATCTTTACTGGACGCACATTGAAGATTAATAAGGTGCAAGCAGCAAGCAAACCACTTCATATGAAACTTTCTAATTTATAACCTTGGTATCTCTAAGTTATTCTTACTACCACCACTATCAACTTTGAAGCGAACTTTCACTAATCAAATTAACTATCTTTATAAGTTTAATTATATTCTAAATAATCAGAAAATTCAAGATATCAATGTTCCATTCTTTCTTCAAAAAACAAAAGAAGTTTCATTTTTTAACCCTTATGATGACTTTTTTAAAAATAAGACCTCATGGATAAAACCTATTAAACCCTTATGATGAACTTTTTAAGCATAAGACCTCATTGATAAAATCTATTAAGACTTTAATTTGTCAGTTCTCTAAGTCGATCAAAGCGTATATATAGTTCTCTAACTTCGACTAGTGTGCTATATAGTTCTCTAACTTCAACTAATGCACAACTAAAACTACTAGCCGAACAATTTATTTCCTTGAAATTTTTTTTAAAATTTTTTTATCAATGAAAAAAGAATATCGAATTGGCCTTTTTTCATTCTCAAATATAACTAATTCAGGGATGAGGAGAATATGTAGTAGTTATTATTGGCGGTGTTATGACTATTATTGGAGCTTGGATACCTTAATCTTTTTAACTACATGGTGAATGTGCATCTTCAGCTGTTTAGTTATCAGCAAACAAAGCCCATAGCCTTGCCAAGTTCATTAGAACAAAGAGTTTCAACAATCTGGTCACTAGGACATGGTATCATGACAAGATATGCCCATCTTGCTCTTTACAAAGGTAACTTAAACATGGTGAACAACAAAATTTCCATTCATGGAGCAGAAGATCACAACTGGAACTAATTAGAGCATGCATATATTTCCTACAAGAGTACACATGCTCATAGAGGTGGCAGAACTTCATCAGTACTTAGACTTGGAGAGCCACAGAACCTCCTGAATGGCAAGTGCAGCAAGCAAGCAGCAGGTAAAGAAAGTGAAGGCAATAGAGACAGCAACATGATCACAGAAGTAGTTTACGGCCTTGCATAAATTTGGTAAAGCTGTATGCTGGATTCCTGTGCGATTCAGGTTGGTGACCCCTGATGCCGCAGCACCAGCACTAATCATCGCATATGCAAACACCTGAAAACTTGAAGATTATCAGAATCTTACTAAACACAAGTTGTGGAAGAGTTGACACTGTATTCTTGAGAGATTCACAAGTTTTATGTGCGTTGCAGATCAAGAATTCTTGAATCTTGGAAGTAGCCCAAGTTAAGCAAAAGGTGAAAATAGAATTCTTGAAAGATGCGGCAGGTTGCGTACAAACTGATTGCCAGGGCAAGCTACATGACATTGACATAAAATAGAAAGGTTTTTCTCAGCCAAAGAAGTAAAGATTTGAAATTCCTGATGTCATTAACTGCTTTGACATTTACAGCTTGATAAAAATTGGCAGTCTCTTGATATTAGATATGTGTAAGATGTTCAAAAGCTTCTTTTAATTTAATGAAACGTCAAGTCAATAAAGTATAGCATAAATCAAATTTCTAAAATACTGGGTTTTGTTTACATTTTTTCAAGGCTGATGAAGCTCAGACAGCTAATCCAGAGGCCAGACCTAGACATATAATAATCACATTTTCACCAGAAGAAATTAGTAATAGTTCTTATTTTCTTTAATTTGCTCCAATAAAATAAGAGGAATGTAATTTGTGTCATTGTAGACCTGTCTTCATTCTGCAATTGCAAGTAAGATCTACAAGATGCTAAAATAGAAAGGGAATTGAAGTAAATTTCATTTGTTTTTGCTCTTCATCACATCAAAATAGTTTCACATGATCCATCACCTAAATTTAAAAGTATCAAATTCTGTTCTTTTTCAGCTAAACTTTTTTCCTATTGCACTTACATTTTCTGCTACTAAATTGCATAGTATTAAGTAGGTTATTTGAATCATTTAAAACTTAAATGGTTCAAGCAATCTCCTTTTATAGTATCTAGTTCTTTCTTACCAACTTTTCTTTGTTTGAATAACATTAATTCACAAAATTCTGTTGGTTTTCCAGACCACCAACTAACCACAGCACATAGCATTCTTCAAACACAAGGAAAGAAGCTTTCCAACCACATCATAACTTTTAAGTACATAACATTAACACACACACATACCCCACATACAGAAGGCATCAATTACAAAATAAAAATGCATAAAATAGATAAGGCAAGTTTACCAAATGAAGCCTTAGCAATACATGAGAAACACACAACTAGCAAAATTTGATACCTGATCTCCTGCAAAAATAAGCCATGCATGACTTCTTGAAGGAATCACGGGAGAATTTCTAAGCAGTCTAGACATGCTAATTAGCAGCTGCAGCAAGGAATGTGCAGCAACAGCTGCCGACGCTCCAACTAGATACCTGTACAGCACAGCATCATATGGAAGATTCAACAATTAATCATCCAAATACCCATCAAATCACTTGTTAACTATCTCTTGAATTGCATCCACTCAAATTAGGTAGAATATTGATTGAACTGAACCCCCTTCTCTTTTAACAGTCATATAGTTGATGTTTGCGGAATTAATTAATGAATTATAAGCATCTAAATGAGTGCTAATTTCTTTTCATTCAATGGAGGCCTTATGGGCCATGAGAGACACAAAGGCAGTTCTCTCCTTTTAACTCTCATTAATAGTGAATCAAAGCCCCACAATTCTACTCCCACACTTCCAAATGAGTGATGAATTTTGCTACAAGAAAATCTGTAGTTAACCATCTTGTAAGGCTATAAGTAGCCATTCAGTAATAATGTACTTAAACATTAATTTATTTCACTCGTTTCTATATCAATGACCTTCAAACTTAAGTCAGAAAATTCCAAATTGCATAAATTAACTCAGGACTCAAAATTAAGAAAAAAATAAAAAAAAATAGAAAAAAATAAGAGCTCACGGGTTTGGTTCTGTTCATTCAAATGCCATGACGCTGGAAGGTGGGAGTACCCAAAATTTGTTTTTAGCGCAACAAAACGAAAGGGCAATTTCGTCAACACAAACTTCCACCGAATCACTGGTTTCAGCATTACAAGAGAAACAAGCAACAACGGGACCCCGCTTTCGTCGCCCAAATTCATAGTAATTCAAACCACAATCTAAGGACATTCTAGTCAATCGAAAACTGCAAAATCACTGATGCGCTGTTTGGCTTCCAAGAAAATTTAGGAAATCAAAAGATACGAAAAGAATGAAATAAGTAACTTTGTCGAGCGAGAAAGTTAAATTAACGATATTAGACTACTACTTAACTCGAAAGACTGAGAGAAGGACCACTTGGAATGAACTGGCAGCATAAAGCCATAGATGGAGACAGTGCTTGACTGACGGGCTGTGACCATAAACGACAGTGCTGCAACCGAAGTCATCATGCACAACACCCTTAGTGCCACGTGCATGAATTCTGTTTTTCGGCCAAAAGGTCTGGCCGCCCCCACCACAACCAGCGGCCCACTCATTGTGCCACTGTTCTCTGTGGCCACCACCTTGGACTCCGGCAACTGTACAGCCACCTCCTGTGGTGGTATCTTTTGGCCATTCATCATATATACAACTTTTAGCTCTTTCTCTGGTTATGTAGTTTTTTCTTTTCTTTAGGTAGTGTTTATATAGGAGATGTGTTTAGCATTTCGGCGCTCTTTGGCTCTTTGCTTGTGCATTATCAAATAAATTCTTGAATTTATAATAAAGAACAAAACCAACTTGCTCGACAAATTCACAATTGAATTTATAGTATTTTATTAAAATTATCTCTAATTTCACGTTATTTCATCATAAAAATTATTATTCGTTAAACTTACTTTCGATCTTATATTATTTTATTATAGAATCTAAAATATTAATTGAGGAGAGCACCGATTTAGAAATGATAAATAAATAAAACAATAATTATTCTTCATTCTCTATCTTGCCCTTTTAATGGGAAGAATTCTTTCTCATATCTCAACTTCCGCATGAACTTCTCACCCACGAGAATTTCTCGCAAAACAAATTTTTTATTTTTTATTTTTAAATTATTTTTAAAAAATGATTTAATAAATTATAAAAAAAATTTAGCAATATTTTACTCACCATTATAATTTTGTTTAACTTATTTCTTTGTTTATATAATTTATTTGTATATTTATTGTAATTAAATAAACAAACAGAATTATTACTCCATGAAAATATTGTTATTTTATGTTCTTCAATTAACCAAATTTTATTAAAAAAGTAAACTTATGTTTTGAAAATTTGGGGATTTAACGATTTATAAATTTAGGAAAAGTTATATTTTTTTTGAAATACATCTGAGTTTAATTCTCTTAAATTGCGTTTGTAACATACACACTCTTCTCAGTTAGTATTTTAGACTTTTACGATTAAATAAAAAAAAATGGTAATTTTGACAAAAAATAATTTTTATGATAAAATAATATACGATCATAGATAATTTAGATCAAATAATATGAATTTAGATGTAAATTTAATGGAAAAATTATTTATCATTTAATATCACTTTACGACTTGGCACTTTAACCTTTTATTTTGTAAGTGAAAAGTATTGGATTGAATTTTATAAAATATTCCATAGCTTAATAATAATAATAATATGAGTAGTGGGGCACATACTTCAAACTACAAATGCTAAGAACACTATTAATCTTTCTAAAAAAAAAAACTATTAATCTATTATCATGTTTATTTATCCAGCAACCCCCTCTTTTAATAATTTTTTATTAAATATTTCATTTATTTTACGAAAAATATTTTTAGAAAAATATTTTTTATATTTTTTCTATTTGGTATATCTAAAAAAATTGATCAATAAAAAAAAATTTCTAATTAAAGAAAAAAATAAATCATTTTTCAAAAAAATAATTTTAAAAATTTTTTTGACAAACTTAAAATTTATCAATTTATGAAGTAACCAATTAAGCAATTATTAATATATATCCACAATCATGAAAACAAATGTCCAACATGCATGCAAATGCCAAAATTTTATAACAGTAATGGATTATATTTATTTTCCATTATATAACTTGCATGAAAGTATATTAAAGTAAGTTAAATGTGAAATATAAATAAAAATTAATTAATTGATCTCATTTTGAAACTTTTTTTTTATAATGCAAAAGTGATAATAGAGATTAATTTATATCCATTGACTTTTAAATATTTATTTTTCTTAATCGTATATTAAAGTGAAAAATTTTAACTAGGTTCTATCTATTTATCTCTTATTTTTTGTCAAAACTATCAAATGGAGTAAATTTAATTAACCTCCACCTATATTTATAACTTTTCATTGCCTTTATTAACTCTCTTTTTCATTCAAAAAACCTCTCAAGCAATACTTAAAATTATCCAACCATTTTCAACACTTCTTACTAAATTACTTTATATACAAATATTGTAACAAAAATATTTACATAAAAATAAATCAAGTGAATCCTTTATACAAACATAGTTACATTGCATGTAGAAAATTACATATTTATTTCTCTCAAAATTAAATTAGTTAATATTCTTCAACTATTAAAATGTCTAGCTAAGAAAAATATGGCGTCCAAACTCTCTACGATTTTTTCTTTAATTGATACATTAATTATTAGTTTTACTTACTATGTGATAAATAATATCAGATTTAATTGAAATTGTCAAAATCGTAGTATTGGGAAAATAATCAATTTTACTTTAAAAAAAATAATTGATATAATATTTTAATAATAATAATCTCTATTATTTGTACACGTTAAACTTACAAATATTATATAGAAAACATCTTCGCCTAAAAAAACTAAATAATTTTCATCGTTCTTTTTTTTTCCTTTTTTATTTAGTATTATTTTAACTACCATATATGGTTATTTTAATAATTTTATAAAATAATTTAACATAATTATTACTTATTTATTAATTAATTTAATAAAATATAAATTTTTAAATAATCAATATATGTATGACTAATTATAATCTTAAAATCAATTTGAAATCATTGTTTATCATTTATCAAATAATTATATATAATACAACTACATATTATTATTTTATATTATGCTACAGAAAACTATTATATCAAAAAATTATAAATAAAAAATTAGAAAAAATAATTGTGATGTAAAAATTTAAATTAGAAATAAAAAATCTAAAAAAATAAAAATTCTAAATAAAAAATCAAGATCATAAAAAATTATGAATATAAAATAAATAAAAAAAATTTTAAGTAAGTAATATATAGGAAATAAAAAACTTAAAAAGAAAAAAATTTGAGTCAGAAAATAAAATTTTAAATTAATTTTATTGATTATTAAAAATTCTAAACATATGAATACTAGCAGCAGTGCAAAATGTTGTCAGGAATTATTTAGTTCACGTTTAACAAGTTTTCTCTTAAAATTATGTCACATAAGATTAAAGTTATAAATTAATAATTAATCTTTCATTACAACTACCTCATATATGTATATATAATCAGTAATTATTTATTAATTTTCTTTTATTATGAAAATATTTAATATTATTTATTTGTTGATTGTCATGAATTATTTTTTCAAATTTAATAAATTTTCTTTTAAAATTGTGTCACGTAAGATTAAAATTATGAATCAATAAACAATTCTTTATTATAATGCTTATTAGTTCAAAAAGTCAAACCTTTATAAACTGTGACAAAATTGATCAATTTTTTTAATTTTAAAAAAATTAGTCAGAACTAATAAAATTTTGACAAACTTGGTCAGTCCTTTTAATTTTAGCAAAATTAGTGAAAACTTTGGCAAAATTAGATAAAACTAATAAAATTTTGGCAAATATAGTTAAAATTCAAATAAGTGGCGCGTCAAACTAACTGACATGAATTTTTATGAAAAAAATTAGTAAAATCAATTAATATTAGTTACTAATATCAATTAATAATATTTTAACTCAATATTTTAAAATTGATCAAGATAAAATGATATATTATATGACATGACAAATAAACTGACATGAATTTGTATAAATAAAAATTAATAAAATTACTTAATATTAGTTACTAACATCAATTAACATTATTTTAACTCAATATTTTAAAATTAATCAAGATAAAATGATATATCACATGACGTGATAAACTAATCAACATAAATTTTTATAAAAAAATTAGTAAAATCAGTTAACATTAATTACTAACATCAATTAATATTTTTTTAACTTAATATTTTAACGTGATGCATTATCCTATTTTAATCAATTTAAATTTTGACTCAAAATTTGATAGTTTTGGTTAATTTTGTCAAAATTTTATTAGTTTTTACTAATTTTAATAAAATTAAAAGAATTGACCAATTTTATCGAAACTCAAAAAGGTTATAAGCCTAATTATAACTACCTCCATACATAAGTACAAATTTTGATAAATTTATTTTATTATGAATTTATTTGATAATAACTTTTTTGTTAGTAATAATTAATCATTTTGACTGATTAATTAATTAATAAAAATAAATATTAAATTTATTTAAAAATTGACTATTATAATTATATTGTGCAATGCATAAATTGATAATTAGTAATTTAATAAATTATAATTTATAAAATCTTACTTAATTATACATCGATTACTATTCGAATTGGATTTCTGTTGTACAAGGAAAAACAGTGCAAATAAGTACCACAAGCTCTCGCATAGACTATAAACAACTTTAACAATTAGAGGAAGGCCATTGATATATTTCAGAGAAAAAAGTTGTTTATCTTAAAACAATGAGGATCAGAGTATATATATTTCTTCGTGTCATGTAAATTGATTAACGCATAACATGAAATATGATGGTCACGGGGATTTACTTTTCTTCCATTTGCATTTGTAAGTAAGAAAATTTTGGCAAGAACTTGTAGGCCATTACAATGACCCGTGACTGAGTGTATAATCTCCCCCCGCTCTCACTTTCCTACCTACTCATTCTTCCTTGTCATCTTCTCCAACAAATGGTAACCCAATTGAGCTAGAGTTCAACTATTCCATCTAGTCGAATTCGAGCAATACATCTTATTAATTTGATTTAGCTCAATTACGTTTCCAGGGCCTAACTTGATGATATGCATCCCCATTGGGGAGTTTACCACATTAGTTTCGGTATGGGTAAGTAACAAAATAACTTATCTAACGACATTAAAAAAATGGAAGTTATTTATCATGAAGCTCGTACAATTATACCAAAATAGAAAATTCAGAAAGAAATATCTTTCCAACAAATCATGCCAAGCAATGAATGTTGGTTCAAATTATTAAAAAAAAAATTGTGTTCACCTCTTATGGTCGAGTACGAATACATTAAAAAATTATGAAAAGTTAGCTTTTTTTTATATATAAATTTAATAAGCCCATATTGATAAAGCTATGTGGACCCAGTAGAAGAAATAATATATTCAACAAAACCCACAATCCATTTATCTGGAAAATAACCATAGTGCCACGGTATATGTGTATGCCCTTTCAAAGCATTATGCAACGCAAGGCCAGGCATGATGCGTATTTGGGCAGTTATAAATTCTAACAATCTATTTGTCAATAGATTATCAAGAGGAGCTGTTTGTGATTTGCATTTGCTTCTGTTCTAGAAGCCCTGAATTTGAGAATGGTTACAGATTTAGTTCTCGGTTCTCAGATCCTGAATCTGATGATGTTATTTTAACTGTTTGAAATTTAATTTGAATAGCTCTTCCAGCTGTTTACTAAACAAGACAGTAAAATCAATTTTATTTCACTTCAAATGAAACAATTTCAAGAGATTCCAGTGGCTGGCTTCCATTCTATTCCAAATTCGATAGATTTAGGTTATTCGTGAATGCATTGCTATGACAGCAGCATGAAATCGAGGCGGGGGGCTATGGTTCTTTACGAAAGTTGTGCGGAGCAAGTAAATAGCTTATCTAAGCTGATACTGATTCAAGTATCTCAGGTGGCTGATAGCCTCTTAATCTTAGCGGAGACAGCTTAAAAAGCCATCCATGTTCAGATGATGAATAAGGAGGCTTACGAGCATACCTACGGTAGTCTGAAATTACAGAGGCAGTAGCTACTTTCTAACAGTAATATCTTCATAAGCAGGAATGTGTTTTTAGATGGTGGAATCACCAGATTTAGAATGCAAATGGATAATTCACAAAATCTGTCCACTTTCAGAAATCTGGTATTAATAAATACAGACTCGTGCAGGCAATTGGAATGAGACAGTTGCTACAATTCTGTTTACCAGTTGCCTGCTGCTAGGAAGCCACAACGCATGGCGCTGTTAACTCTACATTTGACTTCTAAAAAAAACAGTTTGACATTAAAAAAGAAAGCAGTATGCCTACACCAATCGCTAAACTGACCTTCCAGCTTTTAAAACTTAAAATCAAACAGAGATAACTCTAAGATGAACTTATAATTACATATATACATGTATGCACAGACCCCAGCACAACCAATAAAAATAAGGAATTTTTTCTCTTCTAAAGGGGAAAAGAGTACAGGTACTGTTTCTCAAAAATTATATAACACACGTCAATTAGAATTTCCAATTTCAATAAGGAATAAAACACCTCTCACATGAGAAAGATATTGAATCAAGCTCAAGAAAAAAGACTCAAATGTTGTATTTGAATTGCTGAAAGCAGATATATATCTCACTGTAATAAGATAATATGAAGCCAAATAAGGAAGCAAAGTCATAACCTAAATGCCAAACATCACATCGAAGATTTTGGATACTATAGATTTGGTTGGGGAAGCAATGACACCTGACTGGTGGGCACTATTACTTCCATTTTGAAGATAGTAAGGGCGAGAAGAGGATCTTAACGTGTTCAACTCTGAGCCTCTAGAAGATGGTGGTGGGGGTAATGTCATGAATCCCTGGTTGTTTAGTCTTTCATTCAATGCCTGGCGTTGCATTGGATCCAGTGGCTTTACACCTACTATTAGCACACCATTTATTTGAGTTCCATTCTTGCTGAGAGCCTTGTGAGCATCAGATCGACTCTGCACCAACAAAATGACAGGCCAGGATGATAAATTGCTAGTTTTACAACCAAGTATCATCAGCAGAATCACAATTATATGCACACCAAGACATTGTTGGCTAAAAATTAAAGGCAAAAGAATGAAAAAGAAAGAGAAGGCAGCAGCAGCAACTCATTAATGTCTCGATCAATTGTCTTCTTCTTACATAGAAAACTTAAATAATTGCAATAATATTCTGAAGACACTGACATCGCATGATGCCATTATCATTATTCTGGAACTAAAACCTACAGTAAAATAATGTTATAACCCACGACAACTGTTGGGCTGAAGCGACAACCAAAATCAAACAAATATTTAAATGGGAAATGCCACCGCTCAAACCCTTTCAAAGGAGGCATGTTAACTACATTTTTAAATATTTAAATGGCATGTTAAGGAATGCTTGGGTAACTGCAACAATCTATGAAGGACTCAGATGACAGCTTAGATCAAGAAAAATAACATGCACAAAAGAGATATCTCATGGAATAGTTCAATGCCCTGGATCTTACAAATTAACTGAATATGATGACTAATTACAACAACATTATGTTCAGCCTCCTGCATTTTATCATGTTTACTGCCAAAATAAATGCACTTAAACTGGAAAAAATGATATAGGGCTACATGCTACAGCAGGCTGTCCAATAAAGATACAACAAAGCAATAATTTAAGTTTAACAAACAAGAGTCAACTCCAAATTAGATGATATAGCTAATAAGTAGAACCTGATAAAGAATGTGCATCCAGTTAGCATTCCTTGGACCAGGAATATGTTTCAAGATCACACCACATTTCTCAAACTCTCGCAAGACTAAATTGGTATCTCCAGGAGAAAACCTGGAAAAAATATTTAGGATCAGAGACATAAATACAATGTAAAGAAAAGAAGGGGAAGGGATGGAAAAGAGACAAGTCCAATTCCCAACTTGCAAGACATATAAAAAAAAGGGCCAGCTTTCAAAATTATGAACTCCCAGTGGGACTCTTTTAAAACTCCCCTTGGGGTGATGCTTACACTCACCTCGAAAAAGCATCTTTGGTGAGGCAATTCTCCTTGTCAGTATCATTTGAAACAAACACACCAAAGGTTCAAATACCAAGAGAATTTAAAGACAAAATCAAGAGAAACAACATTGGATAGACTCACATATAAAAGTTAAGTTTCGTTGTTGATATTTAATGGAGGAAAGGAAACTGCAAATGAGTTCACAGCAAAGAGAGTTGATCATCTGGAAACTTTCAGATGTCAACGACAAAGGTGAATTAGATGCTCCAAATCTATATCCAGGTAAATAAACAAGCTCAATATTGCAGAAATAACACATACATCATCTCGAGTCCAGAAAAGGATTGCACAAAAACATAAGATGCCATTCATTCTTTGTACCCAAAATAAATACAGCTTTGCCAAAAGTGGCATCCCTACTGATGCTGATATTTATTGGTGCCAGATCCAGAAGAGAGAATATGCCCATGACACAGCTATTGAATTAGGTAGTATCAAGTTTTCAACCAGATGATTGCCTTAATATTCATAAAATATATCCCCTATCACACGAACTACTATATAAGGAATAACTAGGCACTAGCAATTTCATATGTATGTTTCCTTTCATACTGCTTCTAAGGGCATTAAGAGAGTACAACACTGAAGAGATATTTGTAAGAAGAATTGAATTTTACTACATTTGAGGAGCTAAACAAAATATGAGAATTAAACAAAATGCATAAAGATTAGCAAACAAAAGGTGAAAGAAGAAATTAAAGACAAGATGACAACGTACCAAAAAAAAAAAAAAAGAAAAGGAAACAAATGAGCAACCAACAAGTATTAATACATTCGAAAAATATAGAAACCATACCCATAAACAGTAACCCATTCTTCCTCATCAAGATTCCCTGCAGGGAAGCGGTTTCTCGGCATCTCAGGCCTAGCAACTTCCCTTAGTGGTGGAAGTGTGATTAAAGCACCAGGCTGAACCACACCCTCAACTGGAGAACTTTTCCCCTTGTCTTCTTGCTCACTGCTACTACCCTTAGCTGATGACCACCAAATTGAACTTGATGAACCCTGTTGATTATGGTGACCATTTAACAAAGCAAAAGAAGTGCTTGCCTCCGGTTTGCTTTTTGCTGGAGTCATAAAATCCCTCCCAGAACTCTGAACAGGAGACCTGGGATCTGACTTGACTTCCGGGGAGACAGGGTAGTCAGGAATTCCAGATTCAGGAGAAAAATCTGAACGGTCCTCCAAGGTGTACATAGGAGGGGGCGGAAGATCTGAACCACCAAAATTCTCATGCCATAGGGCAGAGACTGCAGCAGCCTGACCAGGAGTTGAAAATTTGCCTTTACGGGCAGAGACCGGTGTTGCCAAATCTTGGTAAAACAATGACCTACTCCCAGAGGATTTGGGAGTTCTATGTACTACACTACTCATCTGATAACTGGCCTGATAGCACTTCAACAGCAAAGCAACATAAATATTAAATAGTAAGCATTTGGATATAAAATGGAAAATAATAGCCCAGTTACAAGTAGATAACTCGTTAATAAAATTTTAAAAAAAAAATGAATGAAGAAATAGCTATATAGAGCCATCATAAGCTACCAAAATTTACACTAACGAACACAAAATTCACAACAAAATTAAACATAAAAATTCCGAATTCTAAGAAAACACTCCATTGACCTGCTGAGTAAGTTAACAACAGAAAGAAAATTCACTGCTATTTCAAGTTTGTTAACCTATCATATCTTGAAATCTCAAATATTGTAAACTCTATTCCGTTTTCTTTTATTATTTTTTTCCAAAAATAACAAAAGAAGACGAAATGAAGACATCGAAGCAAAACCGAAATTCCATTTCCCGTTCTCTCTCAGTAGCTCAGGAAAAACGAATGCCTTCTTATTTTCTCGACATTTTCTTAGAAACCAAACAGATATGTGAAGCAAATCTAGAGAGGGAGAGAGAGAGAGAGTACCTCAAATTATGAATTGGACGTTTATGGTTTTCTATCCCAATAAGTTCAGATGGGAGCTCTGTGCTAAAATGGAGCTTGAAAACAAAAATTTGAAACCCTAAACCTAAAACCCCGATTTAATTCAATTCAAATTTTACTAGCACTCAGTTTTATAATGAGATGACGAAACTGTCCTCCCTTCTTCGGGATCATGGTCATTAGCCCGATCGTTATGGTAAGGATAATTTTGTCTGTGAAGATTCAATGAGCGCAATGGTCATTAGCCTGATCGTTATGGTAAGGATAATTTTGTCTGTGAAGATTCAATGAGCGCTGTTTGGCCTTTGGCCACTACACACGTGCCACGTATGCTCCAATTCGGTTTTCATCATGTTCAATATTGTTCACATTTGATACTGTAGCCTCTGTATTCTATAGAGATTTTGGAAGTTCAATTCTTAAAAGGTAGTATTAAAAAAAAAAATCAAATAAATGATTGGGTCGAACATTGCTAGGCCTGTAATCTTAATTTTAATGTCATTATTGTTACTTAAATCATATATAATAATTTTTTTGCTTGTATTATTTTACTTTTGTCTTTTATCTAATTTTTAATTAATATTCATAACTAAATTTTATTTTTTTATTTAAATAATTTGATATATCTATATTATATAACCCATAATCATTTACCTATAGAATAATTAAACGTGACAAATAACAATTAATGAATTTTTGTTATAAGTAGTCTTGGAAATAATTCAGTTTTGATTTTGCAAAACAATGAATATCAATTGTTAATATTTAAATTATATAACCAATCTGTTCGTAAATATCAATTTTGTCAATAAAAGCAATCTAATTGATTTTGATTTCTACACCAAAAAAAAATCATAAACTTGTGAAATACACTTGATAAATTATTTTGTAATTATATATTAAAATTAAAAATTAAGTCTATCTTATTATTGATCATCACTCCAGTTCATCAATGGAAATTAGGTTAGAAATTTTTTACAAGACCAGATTAAACGACACGACATAATACGTATTTAATTGGATTTGAATTTAAAATAAACAGATTTGGATCATAAACGGATCAATCTATTTATAACACAATAAAAAAATATGTTTAAATAAATTGACTCATCTTATCTATAATAAATATGATTACACAAGATTATATAATTTGATTAATATGATAACATATAATACACAACACAAATATACAAGTTTAAATACAATTTAAATAAATATGTTTATATATAAAAAAATATCTTTAAATTCAACCTTATATTTACTTTGAGTGTTAGTATTTAGCTTTATTTTCTCAATATATAAAAATTTTTAACTAAAAATTAAATCATTTTTTAATTTTTTATACATTTTTAGGTTAAACATGTATTTTTATGTCATAACATGTTAATGACACGATTACGCAATGAATTATATGGGTCATGTCGTGGAACATAAATCATAAAAATATTCATGTTAGGATTGAAATTTTTGTTTTGACATGATTAATTAAATGGATTATGTTTCGAATCGAGTATTTTAATATTTTCCACATGTCTCGACACGACACAATTAGACACGATATCGACACAACATGAATTATCACCCCTGATGATCGATAATGGATGTTAGTTATCAAAATGACCAATGATAATAAGTATACCAATAACATGTGTTTATATTATTTATTTTTTTATTTGGATGAGTTTGTCAAATTATAACAAATAATTTTTCTTTTTTAAATGAAACAATTTTCTTTTAAATGACTTAATTTTCTCTTTAATTGCAAAAAAAATATTTTCTATCAATTAATTTTCTGGAACATATTAAATATTAAATATATGAAAAAAATTATCTAGAAAAAATATTTTTGTAAAAACAAACGGCATCATAATATTGTGATTATTTTCAATACAACAAGTCCGATCAATAATACACATAAGGTAGTGGACCAAAACCCTAATTAAGCAATAGAATACATAATTAATCATCAAAATGGGGCTGAAAGAGGCTCTTTAATTAGCTCTGGAGATTCTGTGCTACTAGTAATGATCGAGCATTGGCACTGACTCTCACTAATAACAACCTTCTCCTTGCAATCAAGGAGCTTCTGATCTTGTTCATTTGCATTTTCCTCTATATCATCCATTTCCCTGGGTGAAACTACTGGCCTCAAATCCTGCATATAGGCAAGTTACAAAAATGACATCTTTAGTGCTCTATAGTCCTGAAAAATATAATATATCCTGAAGTTAGCTAAGGATCCTATTGCAGCACACCTTAATGAATATATGAGAGGCTTCCTTGGGTTCCATCTTTTGGACTACATCTGCAGCCACCTCCTGCATTATAATACACACATAACATAGTAAAAATAATCTCCTTATTCTGCACAATTCAGTATTTGCATGACCTATTCAAACTTATAACGAGCAACCCAACAACAACAGACTAGCTACAAAGAAAATAAAAATTGATAACAGAGGAATTATGGATTATTTGAATGAGTCCCTTTTCATTAAAAGAGTTAAAGCAAAGAAATGAAAAGGAAGTTACACATACCCGAACCTGCGTGAGCTGGACTTTCCTCAAGGTTCTAGGTTCCATTTCGATAGAGCAACAAATGTTAGCCATAGAAGATGAAGAAACCAAAATCTTTGAAACATGCAAGTTGGGTTGTATCTGTAGCCCATCACCTCTAATGATGTTCTTATCACTCTCCTTCTTGCCCACTTGCCTATAAATAACCAAGCGCACACACTGATTTGTTTTTTGGATTACTCACACACAGATATTTTTATGGTAACTATTAGCTAGTCACGGATTAATATTGAGTAAAACTGGTGGTTATAAATCAAAGCTACCCACCTCTCTCATTCACAACCCGTGCCATTGTACTCATGTTCACAGGTCCATGAATCCTTTTTCCCAATCGCAAAAATAAAAATTATTTTTAGAAAAACTCACTTATTTGAAGTTGTTGGTGACCGGTGGCAACAAGGGCAACGCAATAAGAAGAAGAGGAGGAGGAGGAAGAGATAGGTGAAGAAAAAGAAATCTATTCTTCGGGGAGGGAGAGCACTTTATAAGGTCCAAAAACCTATTTTAGAAAATTTTAGTGATTAGAGTTTTTTTAAGAATGTTTTCCTTATTTTTATGAATTTTAATAATTTAATGATTATTAGATATATTTTAATGTGTTTAAGAAGATTATTTAATGTACATAAAAATATTTTAAAGAGAAAAGGTTTTATATTAAAGAGATTATTATTTTAATTAAGATTTTATTTTTTTATTATGAATTAAGTTTAAAGAGTTACATTTAATGAATGTTTTATATTTAAGAAATTAAATTTAAATGAGTACATGATAATATTTAATATTTTTAAGATCAGTATATATAAATAAAATATATTTGATGATTAAATTATTTAAAAATATGGAATTAATTATTCAAGTGTGAATTTTATTGAGATTTAAGAAAATTATGAAAATTACTTTAAGTTAAAATGAATACATGATTTAAATGATTTTAATATTAATTATGCGTGAATTAACTATGTTAAGTAAATATTTAAGAAGTTTATGAAATTAATTTAGTTAATATGAGTAATGTTAATTATATTATATGAATAAATTACATTAAAAATGTTTAAGAAATTTTATTAATTTATGTTAAAGATATTAAGTTATTTACATTTATTTGAGTTATTCATTAAGTTGATTTAATTAAGAATATTGTGTGAATTGATTTATTTTAAAGTATTTAATTATGAGAAATAAAATTATTTATGTTAGAAGAATTTTTATTAATTTTGAGAAATTAAATTATTTATGAGATATGTTTTATGTCATAATAAGTAATTAGTTATAGATGATTTATTATTTGATTTAAATAATATTTAATGTTAATTATTTAACTGAGATATTTATTTATATTTAAGAGAATTAATGTAATTTAAGTAAATTTATGTATTTTATGGAAGTTAACTTAATTATGAATAGAGAAATATAATTTGATATAGTATAGATTTTCAATATGATAATTTTAATTATTGTATTATTATTATTATTCTTTGTATTATTATTATTATTCTTACTATTATTGATAATATTATTATTTTTAAAAAAATAAATAAACAAATAAAAGCTAAAAATGAATTATTGAAATAAATGAATAGAGCTTTTTAGTGAGGGAGGGGGGTATTCGTGAGAAGGAAGGAGGGATGGGGAGGAGGAGCAGATCTGTGTAAGACCCATTTGTTTTCATTAAGATGAAAACGACGCCGTTTTTGTTTAATTTTCAAGTGTTATCCGTTTTGGCAATATCCTAAAAAAAAAAACAAATCAAATGTTAAGGAATGAGGGCTCCTTCTTCCTTCATCCGCCTCTTTCAAATCTTCCATGACAGCAAAGGTTAAGGTGTCCTGGTTGCTCCTTCATCACCAGTTTCTGACCAATCCATACCAACCCCGTTGATTTCATTACTGTTTTTTCCATTCTTATTGTGGACCCTTTTTCTTAAGGTAGATAATCTATCTTTGCTAGTAAATGTAAGCTGCATGCATTGGTGAAAAGAAAATGTTATACTTTATCAAAAAATTTTACCAAATATAAATACACGAGTAATTGTTATTGGTTAGTTTAAAAAACTACTTTATTACGATCATCATTATCTTAACTAATGAAAAATTTCTTTCACAGTCTGAGTTCATTACATCAAACTATGTACTATTTAATGAGAAATATATACACAATATACATTTACAATTCTGAAATAATTAAGACGGCCATCTCAAATATAAGAAATTATTACACATAGTAATTATGATTCAATAACTCATAATCTGATATGATGATTCCAGTTTAGGTCAAGATCCCATTTTCTTTCTTTCTCTTATTATTATTATTATTATTATTATTATTATTATTATTATTTTGGGTCATAAACTCATGGGTGAATTATTTCGTGTAGGGAGAACTTCTTTTATGTTTTAATATTAATTTGGGCCAAATATTATTGTGCCTGAGAACACAATGGCTACCAATTGTTGGGCCTCCTCACTTCGTTTAATGGATCACTCTTACAAATACCAATGAAGGATTTGCTTTTTTAAGAAGCCCATTTGATGTCATTCCGTTTTTATTTTTGTTTTTTTTTTCAATTGTAAAATAAAAATTCATATTAGCAATTTATTTTTTTTAACACTTAATGTCTTAAACCAACAATTGAAAATTAACCATGTATTTTTTCTTGTCAATCATTTTTTCAAAATGCACTAATTACCAATGCAAAATAATGATAAACAATGTTTTTAAAAAAATACAAATGGTACCAAACAAACTTTGAAATATGTGTGCGAACAGATTTCAATCACGTCAATAATTTAATAGTTTTTTTGTTTCCTTTTATCTTTCGTTTAAGATAATTATATAAGAATTAAAAAAGTTATTAAATACCTCAACTCCAAAAAAAAAATAATTATATATATAATTAAATTATCATTTTAATAGAGTTATTGAGCATTTAATGGAGAAAACAAAAATAAGGTTAAAATTGAAAGAAAATAACTAATGCCTGTTAATTTTGCAAAGCAAAATAAATTGAAATTAAAATAAAGTTTCTAAAACTCAAATTGAAAAGAAAAAGAAAAAGGAGGGAGTAATATATAGTTATCGAGAATCAAAAGCCAGGTAGATAGTTGATAGAATACAATTTAGGCTAGCTACTGGTGACGTAGCTATAGCTTAAAGCCACATTAGACGCGACGTTATGTGGTTATTATTGGCAAGTGGGCCTCTGGAAATTGCTCCACTCTTTCATACAATTACGTCTTTTGAAAAGAGAGCCTTGGCCATGAAGTGAGGAGAACCATCTTTTCTTTGCCCATCACGTTTTTTTATTGCAAGTATATAGCCATCCTTACTCTTCTTGTATTATTAATGTATGTGGGCATGAGAGTCTATTTTAAATTCAACTTTGCCATAATTTGAGCTTGTGATTGGAAAATTGAGCTAGCGAGCTGTGTCTCCTGCCTCCTATATGATTCAAGGTGAAAGTTTTATACATTGGCGTGCTTTGCACCTATATTATTATTTTTGGGATGATAATATGTTTATAGTAGTTGATTAGCAGTACATTTCAATGTTCCCACTGTGAGTCGTATCTCTTCTTCTATATGTATATGTAACGTAAGAACCTAGAACGTGTGGATGTATATGAATAGTCCTAAGAAAATAAGGACAATAATAAGAAATTATATAAGAATTAATTGGAAAAACACAAAGCCTTCTTAATTGGACATCTCTAGGTCTGTCCTTCTAGGGGGAAAAAAAAAGATGAGGTATTACCTAAAAGTTAGTAGCAATCTCTTTTCTTTTATTTTATTTAAAATTTTTTGAGACTATTATCGATGTATCGTATATCATATCAGTAACAAATATTTTTATTTATTTTCTTAAATTTTTTAATATATTTTTACTCTGTTTTATTCAGGTTGTATTTTACTCTCTTTTGAAAGTTTTTATTTAGCTTTATTATTTTCTTTATTTTTTTGCAAATTTGATATTGATTTTTTAGTAATATACATAATATATTATTGAGTATGAGCATTATCTGCCAAGTTTTAACTGAAATATTATATGAACTAGAAGACATATCATACTTTAACACTATATTTAGTATGGATTATTACAATTGATAAAAATGCAGAATTATCAAAGAAAATTTATAGTGAAAATAGAATTATAATTTCAGAGCTAAATTAATATGTCGTTATTGATAGTGTTGAAGATATATTTCATATTGGTATTTTAGATTATAAAAATATTTTTTATAAATATTCCATAACTGTTTATGAATATATATATATATATATATATATATATATATTGTTCCCAAGAAAAAACCTAAGTTAGTTGGAGTCATTCAAAGAATTTTTTTTAAAAAAAATTTGATTCTTAAGATTTTTTTTCCTGAAATAAATTCTGGATATACCAAACCTATGTGAGGAGTGCAATTTGAAGATTTTTTAGAAAAAAAAAAATTAGATATCAATATTTCAAAAAAATAATGAAATATTAAATCATAAAAACTTTTACCATTACAAGAAAAAAATGAACACATATATGTCAATGACATTATAACTGAGCGATTCAAAGGATATGGGCATATATGCAGTGATTGATGCAGAAATTTTATTCAGGAATTCAAATTATAAATAATAAATTATAATAATTTTTCTATTTTTTATATTTTGAAATCAATACATACAGTTTTATAATATATAATATGCTTTTTCAAAGTCCAAAATAATGTCAAAAAAAGAAATATAAAAATTTTAATTTGTCAAAATAAAGAACTATAAAAAAAAAATTTTAATTGATTATTATATCTCTGAACTTTTTGAAAAATTCAGGAGAGTCCATTGATCATAAGCTCCTGTATACGAGTCAAAAAATTAAAGAATTATAAAGGTTTTTACAGACTGACTATTAACTATTATGCCCCATTTTTTTTTTAGAAATCTAGGACTAGGAGTTCCAATGACCATCTTAAACCCCGCTTACTTCGTCTCTGCATATATGGATAGAAGTATAATTAGAGATACTGATCGACATTTATTTACAAACAAAATAAAATTTTTTTACTTAATAGTATTAAAATCGTTATTTGTAAAATTATGAGATTGTATGTTTAAACTTTAATCGAGTCTTAGATACAGAAAAGGAATAAAATATGCTAGTTCTACTAATTGGTTCAAATTAAGTATTTACATGTAGTATTTATAAACATCATAATTACAAAATTTTCGTTAGTTCTTATTTCACTAACAGAAAGTTCAAAACATTGTGAGGTACATATAGTAGGAGATTATGAATATCTGCCTCTTATAATAAATAATATTTAGTTAAATCCACAATTCAAAAATTTAAACTTAAATTATTAAGATATATTCTTGGGAATTGAGATTGCTTTTCTATTACACGGATTTATCAATGTTATTTGGATTTCCTGGAATTCAAATGAAACAAAAGAAGACAAAAGAAATGGACGAAAATTATATATATTAGTAATTAGGCAGGTAATCAGTCATACGTAACTTTAAATAGGACTATAAATGTATGTCCCATTTATCCTAATTTGAAGCATTAGTGACATTCTCAAGTCCACCAAGAATGTCCTTATTGAAGTTATTGAGTCATCAAATCCTTCAAGGATCGATGTCGTTGATAAATGATCACACATATATATCTGCCTCAAACAATTTTTTTTATCACATAATTTATAGGACCCAATACAACCAAATAAATATGACTATTTTTGGTTCAGTCGCCTTCACATTTCCTAGATTGACTGGAGCCAAATCACTGAAGTGAAAAGAAGAACACTACCCATCATTTCCATGGACGCAATTAAGTAGAGTTAAAGTTTGAATAGTTTTCTAATTAGATTAATTTTGAATTATATTTTTTTAAGTTGATTTAAGTTAAATAATTTTAAATTATGAGTTCATAAAGTGATTAGACAATTATATAGATAAGTGAAGTTGTGATCAGATTATTCATAAATTTACTTTTTTAAATAAAAAATTATATTAATTTTTAAAATTTAAATTAAATTAAATTTGAATTATTTAGAGTATTATTAATTTAAATTGGTTTCATGTATCACGTTAAAATCAATAGAGTATAAATTAAAATTTTTTGAAGTACTTTAAATTTATATATTTTTTGAGTTATTTTTTAAATATTTAAATCGAATTTTTAGATGGGACGAGAAACAACAACCTCACCAGGCAAGCAATCACTAACTAAGCATTACCCACCGACAGTGACCCATCCATTGCCCATGACGTATAATTATGCAAAGAGTCCATTGAATTAGAACAACGAAAGATTAATTTTTTTCAAAATTACGAAAATATATCAGCAAGAAGCAACAAAATAGAAAAAGGGCTTAAATACAATTAGTGATATAAAAAGGCAAATAATGGGAAGAAATTAAAAAAAAAAAAAAAAAAAAAAAAGGTGGGTGGGTGGTGGTGGTGGTGGGCGTCGGGGAGGCGACAATAACCCAATCGCCATCTTAACAAATAACATGGAAAGATCCCTAGACAATGAGCAACAAAGCCATTCCCATTGTTGAAGTTGAAGATATTATCCAAAACAGGTGTAAAAGGAACAGTCTTGCACGTCATGTAGTGCATGTGCTGCCCTTTGTTGCTCCACATGCGTGTCTATTCTTCTGTATACTCACATGTCTATGCATGCATGTAATTGCATACTGCCGAATTATACTCATTTTTATTTATTCTCTGTACTTTTCTGTACTCTTATATTAGTATTTTTGTCCCAAAAAAAAAGGAAAAGCTATATATATATATCATCTTATATAACAAGCTAGCTAAGCTATGCATATGTTATATATACTAAGATGAACAATAATTAGAAAATTAGCCAATGACCAATCCCTTAATCAATCACAACGCAGGAAGAATATTAAAGATTTGACTAACAATTTGTAGCGTGGGACCCTGAGGAAGAGCAAATGTCTAGGATAAAGTTGACAGTTACACAACACCCTCTAGTACTATTCTCTTTGCTTTCGTTTTCAACGATGACTTCCATTCCACATGACATGAGCTGCTGCACCATTTTGCAAGCAAAGCAGCAATTTCTTTTTCTCTTTCTCGGCCTTGACGTACATTTCATTTTAAATACCATATATTTTCTCCAGTCTTCAATGTAGATGGTACGTACAGAAGACGATGTTTAGCTGGTGTATGACCCCCATTCCATTATCCTTCACTGAAACCCATGCCCACGATTCTTTGCCATGTGTAGTCTGGTTAGTTTGCTCGAGGATTTTGAATTTAATTTTCTCCACTTATCATTATAAGGAGCGATTTCATTTTAATTAAAGTGACAAATACTAAACCAATAAAAGAAATTATTAGCATTAATTAAGTCAGAATCTTGGTATTCGTTCTTTCAGTAGTTTTATGCGTATTTTCATACTAAGATATTGATTAATATTTTATTGTTGTAGTCAGGAGCTTTTTTAACCTTTTTGGGAAGCCAATGGCTTGAGAGTAGAAATAAGCAAATTTTGAATATTCTATAAGAAAAACCACCATGTCATGAACATCACTAATTTGGGTACTCAAGTAATAACTTCTTTTTGATGAAACTTAACTTTGAATCAAGGAAATAATCAACAAGATTTGGGTATCAAAGACTATGAATTTGCCAACAAACCCTTCATGTGCAAGTGTATTGTAGTTATGGGCACACCATGATTTCTGTGGGCCAAAGTGTTTGCACCATTTGACTCGTGCCTGAAATTTGTCATCAGACTAGAGATTTCCTCTTCATGAATTCAAAAATTAATTAAAACAAAAAGATTTTTGCTCTTATTTTATTAAATTGCTACAGTTCAAGCCTTTTACTCGTTAATTTTTCATTGAAGAAGAAATTCTCCCATGAAAATAAAATCAGTTCTATTTTTTGCCAATTTTGGCAAAAGAAATTTTGACTATAGAGTACAAAATGAATCATATCCCCACTTAGTCGCTTTTTTTTTTTTTTTTTGGATTGTCAAGAAAGAAAAACTACAAATTCACTCACAATCACCAAAGTAACCCTACTCTTGGACCCACTATATTAAATGCCTAAAATTGGGCCCACTGTGATGATGAATAAAGAAATCATTTCCACCGTTGGATACGCCAAAAATGGAACGTTGATGAAGGAATTGCTCATGCTGTGCTCTTTGCAATTCCTTCTGCCTTCTAAGCTCCAAGACTTTCCTATGTGAATTTGAATGTTTTGTGGACACAAAAGTCGGACTTGATGCGGGTCGGTATTCGGGTACCAACCGACCCGACTTGTACCGGACTCCGCAAGCGTTGCATAAAGTTTTTGGACCCATGGGACCAGTCCGCCACTGAGGGGTCGTCTCCGCAGCACAATGCAGGCATTTCCTGACCGGAGCATCGGAATCCAAGTTCGGATTATTATTTCCTAGTTTCTTGGAGGGTGCTTTGGCCGTGGGGGAAAGGTGGAGGAGCCGCGTGGACCAATCACATGGAGCAGCTCGAGAGCGCTTGGACCGCGCCTTACCGGGTAGTGGGGTTTCAGGCTGAAACATCAGGCTGTTAGGGTTGCGGGCTGATGGTTCCAGATGTGATTCGGATGACGAGGACTCCGGCGTGGGTGGTTTATCTCCGGATAAAATTTGGAGGTTGGCTTGCAAGTTTTTTTCAGTTGAGAACGAGTCTTCCACAAAATTCGAAAGCCATTCTAGCTCAGCCAAGTCATCATACTGCAACATCCAAAAAAACCAAAAAAAAAAAAAACTAAGCTTGATAATTAATGCATGTAAATTCACATGCTACTAATTTTATAAAAAAAATGCAGAAATTTAACATTTTATTTTCAAAATTGATAGAAATAACAAATTTTTAGTACATTGAAAATATTAAAAAAGGAAGAATGACAAAAAATTATATATTTCTGGAGAATTGCTTGAACTACTAATTAATATAGTTGCTTTTTTCAATCAAAGAATTAAGGAAATAAGTTTTTTTTTAATGGAATATAACGTAATTAATTATTGATACATTAGTATATAGTAGTAATTAATACATTTATTTAAAGAAATATAATAGAACATAATTTGAAACTACTGTTTCATAATTTTTTTTAAGAAAAGGGTAATTTAAGTAGCAAGTATAAATAATTAATTTACCGGAATGCAGAGCTCGCTGGACAAGGGAGAATCGGCGTAGCTCTGGTAACCGATGACATGGTTCCCGGAATTGGAAGAAGAATTAGTGCTGTCATTAGAGGTGAACGTGGAAGATTCAGTAATGGAGTTCTTAGTGATATTATCAAAGAAACCGTCCGCCATTATGGCGTCATCGTCGTTGGGGAAATCGAGGAGGTCATCAACCGCGAAGTGCTCGCCGGTTTTGTGATCTGCTCCTCCGCTGAAGTAGCCGCCGATGAAGAAGTCCGGTGCCTCCATATGGACAATGATTTCAGAGAGAAAGAGCGAAGGAAGGATTTTAGAGAGAGTAGAGGTGCAGATGGTAGTGGTGGTGGACAGTGGACAGGGTGGGTTTTGAGGGGTCGAGGAGCGGCAAAAGGGTAAATAAGGGAAAGCAGGAGTATCTTTTTGCATGGCATGGCCGAGGAATATTAATATAAATAATGGGAGATTGGGGAAGTGACTTGCAAGTTGTGTGAACTTTATTATAAATTAAACTAAGAAGATTAATTTTCTTTTTTTTTTTTTTTTTCGTATTGGCAAGTGAAATTAATAATTTTGCAAAAGTAAACTTTCCTTTATTATTAATTTTTTTCTGGTTATTGCCTTTTATTTTTGGATTTTTCTTCAGTTTTATTTCTTTTCTGTAGTAATGAGTTGGCAATGGTAAGCTTCGGAAAAAGCTTAATTATAAAAATTTTTGTTTTATATACTATTACTTTAAACAAAGCTTAATAAAAAAAGTACATTACCAATGAGCAATTGCAATGCTTGCTAACATACTAAACTGTGGGCTAAAATTTGGATTCAATTAATTTAGGATATTTAGTATAATTAATTTGTAATTGCTAAAATCTGTAATTTTATTTTCAATGGTAATATGATATTTTACCAAATTAATTTTATTTTCTGTGAAAAATTAATTTTGACTTTGAAATACAAAGATATTTAATTCATTTGTAGGAATTTAAAAAAGAAATCTCGAACAAGTCAAATCTTTTCTTGTTTGGATTTCTTCAGTAACTAGTAAATGAGATTCTTTTTTGTTTTGAAATAAATAGTTTTTCATTAATAAAAATTAATAAATAAAACTTGTAACAGACAAATAAATTTGACTGTATTCAATAAATGCATGACATGACAATTATATAAAACAACTTAACGACTGCGATTAACACATCATTAAGAAACACATCCAATTGATGACTATATTGAGTTACAAATCAACTTCATAATCATTTAATGAGTTTTTAAATGAGTCTAATCTTTTGAATATCAAACTAAAATTTCTTTTAACTCTCATTAGAAAGACAAACAAATTTTCATAAATAAAAAGACAAACAAACTCTTATAAAAAGAGATAAAATAAAGTCATAATATTTTATCAACAAATTAATAAACAACTAAAAAACTTAATATTAGATCCTGAACGGATTTTCAATCAAATAATTTCATTTCTATTGTTAGAAGACTTTAATTTATCTTTGAATAATGAAACCTCAATAGTCATACAATTTTTTCCATACACCTTTAATTTATTATATATTTCCCCAAATTCACTACTAAAAAAACATAAAAGATTTTACTATCATAATCTATAAATTTTTACTAACTCATATAAATAATATGAAAATATGATTTGATTATTTATTATGATTCAAAAAACTACAAAATGAAAAAGAATGAACGGGTAGAGAGCAAATAGATAAAATTGGTTACTGTCGATGACAAAAAAAAAAAATCGTCAACGACAGTGAAATAAAAAATCAAAGAAAAATCTCTATAAGCGGTGGCTAGAGTATCTGTAAAGTCTCTCTTATTATTTTTTGAATACTCTTTCTGTAAATAAGTTAGTAAATGAAATTCTTAATTCAATTACAAAAATAATTATTCTATCATTAAAGACCATGTTGTGTTATATAAAATTATTTGATAATAAAATATTGATGAAAATTTTTTATCATGAGTTTATAAGGACTAAGTAAAAGTAGTGAATATATTTTTGCTTAGTGGAAAAGATTTTATTTAATTTGTATACGTTGTTTTAAAATTTGAGTAAAAAATTTATTTTATTTTATTTTATTATTGTCTCTTGTGTGAGATATAATTAATAGAGTAATATTTTAAATAATTTAATAAAAAATATAATTTAATTATATGTATTATTTTTTATAATTGAGAATCTTTAAATTTTTTACTAACTTTTATATAATTATTTTAAATGATAAATAAAAAAAGAAAGAAATATAATGATGCTGTAGGAATAGTGTAATTAATTGGTATTAACAGCAAAGGTGTCAGTTAAAAGGGTGACAACAAGGTGACTTAAAAACATGTACTTACGTTGATTACAAAAAAAACATGTACTTACGTTACTTTAATTTTCACATTTGCCCTAGCATTTTAAAATTTTGTACTAATCTTAAAATTCATCATCAATTAAGTGATAAAATCACCTCTCAACAAAATCGTAACAAATAAAAATGACAAATTTCTTTTTTTAGATAGAATTCCAAAATAAAATCCCATTTTATTTTTTATTTTACATGTTATGTGTTAAGAAGTATATATATTACAGATTATTTAATCGCATATTCTATAAATGCTTCTAATATTAATCATGTCACTTACTATCCAAACATTATTTGTAATAATATCACTATTTTCCAGTATTAAATTTGAATTTTTTTTTTTTGTTGTATGATATTGGAAATTTTTAAAATAGCCAGAGTTCACGACAAATAGTTTAATAATAAAAATTTATTTATCTGATTTTTCTATTTTATCAGTGAAATTTTGTAATTTTTATAAATTTATATTCAAAATATTATATGTAACTTGCTTTTTATTAATTAGTTCATTCTATCCGATAATCACTGTGTAAACAATTAAAATTGAAAAAAAAAATCACCACGTTAAATTGCGACGACCTCTTCAAATTATTGGGTATTAAAAGTATAAGAATAAATGTAAATGTTCCAAAATTCAACCCCTTAAGAATCGATCAGTGGCAGATTTTGTCGCTGCGATTCCGCCATTGGTGTCCAAGTTTACAGCCGGATTCCTCTGCTACAAATTATTAATAATAATAATATTATTTTTTTCATCGGGAATTGTGATTTGACTCATTTTATTAATTTCTCCCCACCATGATTGTTCATAATTTTTTTTAACCAATTAATTGCTCTTTGTATTACAAGTTGGCCTACCATTACCTGCCATTAATATTCCCCACCCACGTTCAAGCACGATGGTCACAGCTCAACTTAGATCCAACGGTCATGATCTCATCCACGTGCCGTTTTAAGAGATTTTTAACTTTTAACAGTCTGTCCTAAAGCTATTCTGCAATTATTTTACTAACTTTTTATAGTGCTGCTTCGGCTTCATACTAACATTAATTAACAAATATCGATAATTAAATGCAATTAAATCAATCCTCGTAATTGTAATCTCATAGTATGACTCTATGGTCATTCACAAATATGCCTTTAACATATTGGATGGTATTAGCCCTTCAATTCAAGAAACAAGTTCTAGTTCCCTTTAAAAAACAAATATTTACATGACTTTAAGGGCAGGGCATGTTTGATTTACTTATTTTAGGTTGCCAGTTGCATTTATCTTCTATTGAAAAATTTTTGAATGCTCATTTGACTCTTATTAAATCAACTAAAATGATATTTTATCTGTTTTTGAATAATTATATTAAAAATTTATTCTAATATAATTGTCATTTTGAATAATTATATTAAAAATTTATGTTAATATTTGTGACATTTTCTTAAATGACTAATAAAATAAAATAAAATAAAATAAAAGGAGTAGTTGTTTAGAAACGAATGTAGTAATAATGTAAAATATCATAATTATTTTTAAAAAAAAAAACTATAACACCTAACAATGGTATTATAGAAAAGTCGTATAAAGATGTTGAAATTTCTTTATCCAGATGCCAAAGGTTGGATTAAACATTTCTTGCAACTGAGTCGGATGGGTCCGAGTCATTGGACACTAATCCCTAGGTGGGTTAAGTTTAATTACTAAGGTAAAATGGATAAGGTTTGCTATTTATTATTACTATTAGCAGTAGATTTTAAATGTCAGATTTTTTTTTGAGCAAAAATGTCAGATTTATGTTCACCTAATTATTGCTTCATTTGTTTTTTAAATATAAAAAAAACACAAGCAATTTAACTAATCCCTCATTAAAATTTACTAATAGCAAATTAATAATCTTATCAAGTCTTTTAAAAAGGGTTTAGTGGGGTCCAAGAGCACGTGACAAAGGAGGTGGTATTGTCAGCAATCATGTGAGTCTTGTTTCTTAAGAGGTTCATTGTCAAAAGCCAACCAATTGGGAAAGAGGAGGACTAGGTGGGGTCAAATTCTACGTGGCATCAACTCGTTGAGACTTTCCTTTGATGGTTCTTCACACGTGCTTGATTATGACTTCATATCTAACACTAACATGAGAGCACGTGCAGAGCTATCATGTGCATAAACGATACCTCTTTTTTTTTTTTTTTTTTCAGAAAACAAAATTTTTATTAACGTGGACTAAGCCCAAAATAGAGATATAAAGGGAAACGAAGATTAATAAAACGCTTGATTAATCTGAGCCTAATACTCAGATGCATTTTACAAATACATAAAATCCAAGATGGTAGAAAAACAGTTTCTCCATCTCTCCAATCCATCAAATGTACCACCAATAAACACGTGTGATAGTACTACGTTGCTAGTGCATTGTTCTAGTCGGTAAGCCGAAGAAAAACCGACTTCATCTCAAGTAAAAGATTTTGTGAAGCCAATATGAGATAAAGGGTATCATATTCCTTAAATAATCAAAGACTTGATCTCCATGAACTAAAGCAATCCTTGATGAAGCATGTTGAAGATGAAATCTCACAATACAAGCTACTATAGTCCTTTCTCATACATGGTTTGTCTTTGCCCATAAGCTCAATATCTCAATAATAGTTTTCATAGAAAACTCAGGAAACTCCACGCCGGACACATGCCGAAAAAACAAGAAATAGTTCCCTGATCTGCAAATTAAAATATAATGGAGGGATTCCTGACCAAGATCAAAATAAAAACATAGACAAACGATATCAAAACCCAAGGAAAATATATGCAAAAAGAAAAGATAATGAAAAAGATCATCACCGGTGGCCAAAGTCACCGGTGATCTCTCCTGCAGAGCATGATGAAGGCGCAACAAAGGACCACTTGACATTTTCCTGATGTGTGACATTGAGTTAGGGGTGACTAGTGAGAGCAGCACCCATTTTTTCAGTTCATTAACAGCCTACTAAATTGAAAAATATGAAGTCTTTGAATTTGGAGGTAATTATTAGTGATTGGTGACTATAGTTATGTTATCATGCATGGAGGTCAACTGCCCTACCACTGTTTTTTTTTTTTTTTTTTAATATATACACACACTATGTAAACAATATAAATTATATGAGCTATTATATTATAATATTATATTAATATAATTTTTAAAAATTTAAATAATAATTTTATTAATGCATGTTATTATTTATTATTTTAAATAATTTTTATTTTTAATATATATATATATATATAACAGTTTATCAAAGGAGCATCAATTCTTATATTTTAGACCTCGGACCATGTAATATTATGGTCTGCGTGCTCTACCATATATGCAAATATAGTGAATATTTTAAAATAAATTAATAAATAATTATGAATGATAAATATCAAGTAGAAATATGGCGAATATTATTGATGCAATTACAAATGTAATGAAAAATATGTATATGATTGATGAATATTGTGTTAATAAATTAAATGTGATTAACATAAATATTATTATATCTGGTAAATAAGAAAATGAATATTGTACAATAGATAATGAACATTCAAATACTCATCAATAAACAAAAAACGAAAAGAAAGAAGATTATATAATGAATAAATTAATTCATAAGAATATTAAATAAAAAATAATAAACATAAAAATTAAAAATGACGAATGTTGTGCTTATAGATAATGAACATTCAAGTACTAAGTAATGAATATCAAATTTTATAAAAGAATGTTCAAATGTTCATTATATGTAGTATTTATTATTTAAAATTAAAATATTCATCATTCAAAATTATTCATTAGTTGATTTTAAAATAATTATTATATTTGCGTGTAGTAGGTGCAACAAATTATATTATGGACTTTTGTATACTGTGATTGTGGTTCAGGAGTTTAAATACACACTTGACAACAAATTCGAAAGAATTTATCTTTTCCGTAATTGTTGATTTATTTCTTGTTTTTAACAAACTTTTTTTTACTTTAAATATTATTGTTTTTGTTTATTTATTTTAACAAACTTGCTTTTTTATTTTAAATATACATATTTATACTTTATACATTTTATATTTTTAATTACATTGACATTATTATTATTATTATTATTATTATTATTATTATTATTATTATTATTATTATTTCATATGTTTAGAAAAAATATATTTATTTTTTTATAAAAAATTAGTATAAACTGTAGATTTATCAATTTTAATATTATAAAGAAAATTAAAAATATCAAGATATTTAAATATAAAAAATAAACTTACAGTTAAAAAAAAACTATAGTTTACAAAAAATGAATATATGGTTTACTAATAATAAATCTACAGTTTATACTAAATAAATTTATAGTTTATAAAATGAATCTACAGTTTACAAAAAATTAACCTACAACTTATAAAACATGAACCTATAGATTACTGATAATGAATCTACAATTTATACCAAAATAAACTTATAGTTTACAAAAAACAAACAAATGGTTTATAAAAAATGAACTTATGGTTTACTAATAATATACAGTTTATATGAAATAAACATACAGTTTACAAAAAATTAACTTATAGTTTATTGATAATAAATCTACAATTTATATTAAAATAAATCTACAGTTTACAAAAAATGAACCTACTTTTTACTGATAACAAATATACAATTTATACTAAAATGAATATACAATTTACAAAAAAAAATAAATCTATAATTTATATCAAATCAACCTATAGTTTAGAAAAAATGAACATGCAGTTTACAAAAAATGAACATACAATTTAGAACAAATGAACCTTTATATTTAAAGTAATCAATTTGTACATTGTAACAAATAAACCATGAAAAAAACATGAAATCCATTTAATAATGTTAATAATATTAAACATAAATTAATATAAATTAATATAATATTTAATATTATATTAAAATAAAATTATATAAATATAATATTTGATATAATTTAATATAATAATGTAATAATATAAACTAATTAATATAATGATTTAAATTATATATAATGTTTATATATAATTATATACAATAACATAAATTATATAATTATAATAATATAGTATAATTAAATAATATAAATCAATTATATATTAATTTAATTACATATTGTGTTAATATAATTATATATAATATATGAAATTATAATATATAAAAACATACAAAAATCTCATTTATAAAAAAATGAAAAAAGAAAGAAATAATAAAAAGTTGTCTATGAAATATGAAGTGTGAGTGAAACATATTCTTTTTTTGTTTTTAATTCTCACGCATATCACAAATTTTTAATTCATATTATTATATAAATATGAGTCCATGATATAACAATCTTGTAAATGCATGAACCACAAAAATTTGAGGCCCACGATGCAATTTGGCAAGGACTGTGCTGAACTAGAGTTTGGATTGGGCGAGAGGGCCAATGGCGTGATTTGTTTGCTAGACATGCCCATCGCCAGGCCTTTGTTGATCGTTGCTTTTCTTTTTGTATTGAATAATTAAATTATTATTTAATTCTAATCTAAAAACTATTATTCTTCTATTACTTAAATTACGTATAAACTCATAACATCACAAGCATTGACTTACGTATAACCACAGCTCATCAATAACTAAATTATTATTTTACCTCATTTTTTTTTTTTTTGGTATCATAACATAGCCTTTATGCATTGATTGAACTAGTTGACATATAAAATTATGTTCAGATAACTTTTCAAGAGGAGCAACTCAGAACAAGGGTAGGGGGTGTTTCGGGAATGAAGTTGACGAAGAGTAACCTTCCATTTGGAATTCCATCCCATCATATAACTTTTCAAGGCTGCCTTTAAAGAATTTCTTAGTGTACAAATAACGGCGATTCTCTCAAAAAAAAAAAAAAAAAAGAGCAATTACTTCTGCTTTCTTTAGGCTCTCTAATTCTTCTGCAAAATCTATTCCTCAAGAATCTGAAGTATTGGCATATCTTTATCACCACTTTGGTCCGTTGAGTTCTTCGTTCAGCAGTTGACCTTTTCTTGCTCCTACCCATTTTGCATCTTCATCATCAACTAGTAATCTTTAGGTAATTCTACTTATCCTCGTAATATGATTCTCGATTTACTTCTGACAATGATGAGATTATTGTTAGTTAGCCGTAAGTTGTGCAGGTTTAGCAGCTGTTTACGTATTCCTTTATACTTTGTTTGTGAGATTTGGAAGTATACAAGGCTAATGACAAATATTTTCATTTCATGTACAAATATTAAAGAATGGTTCATGCAATATCAACATAAAGACACGAAAAGATGATGAACTTAGAAAAATACTGTTTACTATTGACAACTTAAATGATTTTAATCTTTGCGGCAGTAACTATAGAAAGTAGAAATGAGAAGATTTGTCCTTGTTATGTTCAAAAACTACTTAGCTTAATTAAATATCGTGACCTTTTTTCATTTCTGAGTTGTAATTGGGATTTGAATGTTGCAGTATAGGTGGCCTACAAAAAGAGATTTTAGTTATTTATCACCCAATTTTGACCTTCTGTTTGTGTGTGTGTTTTCACTTTCTTGACTTGGTTGCTAAGATTCTCCTATTTAATCCAGGGATCAATGGAACAAAATCTTATATCCCACCATTCAAGCGGGCGAAATTATAGAGCAAAAGGGAAGCGGGTTATTCAGGTTCTTTCGCTTTTAGCAGTTTGTATATGGTTGCTGTACCAAATAAAGAACTCATACCACAAACATGAGAGCTATCTTCAAAATCCTGGTGAAAGAAACATAAGCATAGTTTTGGGGCGCAATGGGATACTGAAGTACATGAATGGAGCTACTGCAGATTCCCAAGATGAAAGTGCTCCTGAGGAATTTGAAAGAAGAGAAGATGGAGGTGTAGGAGACGATGAGCTTGATGTGAACATCGATGAAGATGTAGGGAATGTATCTAAAGTCGTACATGAAGAAGCTCGAAGGCTAAACGAAAGAAACAAAGCAACAGAGCTGGCCCAATCTCAAGCGAAACAAGTGCTTGTGGTAGACACTGCAAACCAATATTCTGAAATGGAGATTGTGGATGATAATGATGAGAGTGTTCATAGAGTAGAGGCGTTTCTTGATGAGAATGGGATTCCACCAGACGCCTCCAACATTTTCTTCAGATGGGGCGGAGCCGAAGAATCTTTGACTATGACAGTCCAAATGAGTTGAGCAATTTCATTTAATAGTGAACTCACACATTAACAACGTTGTAGGAGTTCAATCTTAACTTTATGTGTAAGCCCTAAAAATGATAATTGGGCTTGTTCTTCCTAGCCCAGCCCAATATTCAACGGATACCTTCAATCGCAACAGCATGTCTAGCAGTCTTTATTCAAGCCTAAAATTAAACATTTTGAATGGCAGCTGAAGTCCTGAAGTGTAATGGAAGCTAATCACTTTGCAAGAATATTTAAATTACACTTTGCAAGAATAGTGTAATTTAAATTAATCTATCATCAAATTTTTTATTCCTCGAATTAAATTTCAACATTAAGCCAATATAATATATATGAGTACTTACTATATCCTCATTCCCCATTCATTATTGTCTTTTGTAAATATGATAATCTAAACTTGCACAGACTTATAATAAAATAGGGGTCAAAATTCTGTCATGTTTAGATAAACATGATTGATTATATTTATAAATTTTAGATTGTATACTACAAAATTTTATTAAAAATAAAAATTTAATTTCACAGAATGAATAATTTTTTTCAAAAATAATATTACTCATTAATTTTGAGTTTAATTCATGATTCAGATTTATAAATATGATAAGAAGATGTGAATCCATCAAAAGCAAGATATAAATATAGACATTGCGAGGCTCCTATTGATCAAGGAATGGATTAGGTACATGAAATCACCATACGCATTTATAGTTTCCACAATTACATAAGTTATTATTCCAAAAAAAAAAAAATTATGGAAGTTACCAAATGCTTTTGCATAGCTTAGGGCATGGGAGAAAAATTTCAATTCAGAATATGCTACCTCAAAAAGAGATTTATCTCTGTTATAGGTAGAAGTTTAAGTAAATTTTTATATATATATATATATAGAATGCAATAAAATTAAGCATATGCTAATCAAAGATGATATACGCATAAAATGTAGTAAAAAAGTGATACATGCTTTTTCTCTAGAATAACAGAATTTATAAATATTCATAGTCCATCTAAAAAAAAAAATTCTTATGATTTAGAGTACCAACGTAAAATCGATCATCTACACTACTAATAATTGTATATTGACTCAACTCTGAAATCATAATTTTATTTTCATTATAAATCTTTTTCGATGGTACTGCATATTTATCAATTATGAAGATTCCTATTAGATATGGTGTTATAATGAGATATGGACTAAAATTTGTATAATACACTAAAATAGATTTGAGAGATGATGTCTAATAATATATTATCATATATTACTAAATAAGAATCTCAAACCATCAAAACTCATTTAAATAAAAATTTTCATTAAAAGAGACAAAATAATGAATCGAAAAAAAAAAACTATCTAAAAAAAGACAAAACAAAATAAAAAATAACAAATATGATAAAATAACATAAAAACTAACAAATAAATAAAATAACGCACTTCGTAAAAGAAAACAAAGAGAAAAAAACAGATTACCCTAATAGAATATATCAACAATCATCTCAAAATATTAAAAGAGAAAAGTTATTTTCTTTTCTCTAAGAAAATAAGAAAGACAAATGGCATGTAATTAGAATATTTTTTTGCAACGTCTACTTATTCTTCATTGGCTGCATGTAAGTAGTTACCCTATATTGTGAAAATAACGGTACAAGTACAACGAAATAAGATTAAGCTGTAAAATTAACCAGAGCTTTGTCTCATACAAATTGATATTTAAATGGGATGATTCCAATTTTTTTTTTTATATGAGTTGATTTATCAGTGATATTGTTTTACTAATTCAAGAATTGGTGTATTGATTTAGTAATAAATATTTTATTATTTAGAATAGGATATTAAAATTCAAATTTTGTTAATGTCGTCTTTTTTAAGTATTGAAGAAAAAAATTACATTTATAAGATTAAAAAGATTATATTTATGAGATTATATCCTCTCCTTAATACTATAAAAGAAACCTAGGTTGGTTAAAAACAAATTAAAGATCAAATAATTCCTTTTAAAAAAAAAATTTTGAGGAAACACAACCAAGGAATTCTTATTACAATATGCTATGGCCTTTAACTAGTCTTTAATAGGATTGGTTTATGTATTTATAAAAAGATATTACCACACTCTAATGTTTCTAATGCATCAAAATAAAAGATTAATTTAAAACCTTACACCAAACAAAATAAGTTACAATATATATTATCTTTCTCTTCTTTTAAATGTGGAAAATGAATTTAGTATATAATATTCAATTAACTAAATTCTAAATATATACAGCAAAGCTATTATATATCCTTTCTACTTTTCCACCACAATTTCGGTCATATATTGAACTCACTTATAATAATTAAATTGATCAAGTTGAGATACTATATATCTAATATAATAATATGCGTGCCAGAATTTAAACCTTATTACTAGCAATTCTTCTAACCAACAACACTCAAAATGTGCTAAAATAATCAATCCACTACTCCTACAAATTCATTAATGCATTTGTGTTAAAATTTCACCTAGAACAGTTCCTTTTTTTTTTTTTTTGCTTGCTTTTGATTCGTGGATATGATTGTAGTTAGAGGATTGGCCAGGTCTGCTTCACCAAAAAAGCAAAGATATTTTCATACCATATCATTTTCAATCACGTTAAGAACAGGAACCATGCAAATAATCAAGGCAGTAGTAGCGGGAGAGCCATGGCCGTCCACTTAATTTTGTATCATTGTCGCTAATGAGCATGTAAAAGTTAGGGTTAATGAAGTATAGCCGTCCATTAGAAACTCATACGTACAGTTAAAGTCTCATTTTTCTTTTCCTTCTCAAGATAACTGTGAAATCACGAAGGCTTGCTTTAGTAATCTTTATGCATATCTTTTTGTGATACCTAACTTTAACTGCCTCTTTCACTTGCCATGGCTTAGATGCTCGTGATGCTAGCGAGCTATTATTATATATGGTTGTGGGCAAACTGTAGCCATAAGCTAGCTTTATCATATTATATTTTCTATCATGTTATAATCTTTCGTTAACTAAAAAGAGTAGCTACAGCACAATGTGTTTAAATGGTCGGGGTTGCCTCACACGTGAATTCTGAATCATATGTTTCTGGAAGGAGCAAATAACTGTTGAGAGCGGAATATAATAATAATAATAATGATAATAACATTTAATTTCCTTATAATAATAATAATAATAACATTTAATTTCCTTACATTAGAGATTGCAAATAACCTGGAATTGTTAGATCATATTAGGTCATTTTAGATTTTATATATAGTTATTTCATGTATATTTTCTTTTAAATAGCGAATCCAAATTGGATCATTTTATCAATATATAAAAAAGAATTTGGATCAATATTGAATCAACATGTCCAATTTCAAATGGAATTATTTTAAATAAAAATATTTTGATGTTTTTTTAAAATAGATATTTTATTAACTTAAATGAGTTATCATGAATCATTTCAAATCGAATTATATTTGAGTGAGTTAGAATCAAATTTGATACTAATATTATTAGATGGATTTGATTGAGTTATTTTAAATTCAATGCAAATCAAAATAAATTATTGTCATTTCGAATTAACTTTTTAGGTGCAATCTAAATATGCCACAACACAAGCAATTCAAATATGAAACTAAAATTTATACATGCAGCATTCCTTATTGGACAAATTAAACTCATATGTAGCTTGTGAATATGAAGAAAAAAATATGGAACTAAATTTTATTATTGATATCTACATCTTTTTTTTTAAGATAGATTTTGATTTCTTAAAAGAAAATGGGATTATAAAGCTTGAACTCTAATACGTTATATTATGAGTACGTGGTGTATGTATTTTTTTTATTTTTTCTCATTGACAATATCATCCATGCAAAAAGCCACGAATGTCCTGCACAAGCAATTAACCAAACTTAGAAATCTATATGATTTTAAAGGCATATCAACCACAAAGAAATTTAAACTTTCTACACATCTAGCTAGCTGTTATGGATTCTTAAATGTTTATCTCCCAAATCCTTCTTGATTTAGTTATTCTTTTAATCCCATTTATGAGGCTAGCCAGATAGACTGTTTGTGATAATTAGTGCCGCCACGCAAATGGTATCAAGCTCCACCATAAATTTTTATATTCACTCGAAACTTTAGTTTTTTAGTGAAAAGAGAAATTAATAAAAATACAAACAAATAAAGAAAGCCCTCCCTATTCTAAGAAAAAAATTTATAAAGTTACAGCTTTAACTCATAAAACATACCTATCAAATGTGGAAAGAGCCAACTCGAATACCCCAAATAGGAAGCCATATTTCAAAGCTAACTTCAGAAAGGAATGGCGGAGGAAAATCCGAAGGCAACATAAACAGTTGAACATGCAAAATATCCACAAATTTTCCATGAGATATGACAATGATATCATTGATATGCTCTCCTAATATATACTAACTACTTAAAAAGTAAAACCCAATTTGCTTTTCCTCCTAATCTTTCTTGAAAATCTGGCAAGTTCACGATCATTCACGTCTGCATTGATATTTGACAGGTAAGTGTTCAAGATCCACACATGCTCGAGTGTTAAGATTCCCAAGAAAATGGAAGTGAACTATTATAAATACGGTGCATATAGTTACCCTCCATAGCTACCACCATTGACAAAATTCAGTTATATCTACAAGTTTCAGGTGTCTTTCTTATCTTCTTTTCTCTCTATCTTCATTTATAAGGTTTTCTTGATAAGTATCAATAATGGCACCACCACATGGAGAGGTTCTTAGTAGCGCTACTTACACTCGGACCAACAACTTCTCCATGCCGCCAAGAATATCAAACGACAACCTTCATCGAACGATATCTGATATTTCTTTCGAGCTGAGCAAGGAAGCAGAAGAAATCAAGCTTCCACCAATATCTGAGGTCGAAGATGCAAAATGTGATTGTTGTGGCATGAGTGAGGAGTGCACGCCAGAGTACATTGATCGCATTAGAAACAAGTTCTTGGGAAAGTGGATTTGTGGGTTGTGCGCAGAGGCAGTTAAAGAAGAGAGGGAGAAAAATGGAGGCAAAATAGAGGAGGCATTGAATGCTCATATGAGTGCATGCGCCAGGTTTAACAAGTTTGGTAGGGCTTATCCTGTCCTTTTCCAAGCTGAGGCAATGAGGGAGATGTTGAAGAAAAGCAAAAGAAGGGCACAGTCTATCAGTCCCAAAGGCGTTCAAAAGAATGGAGGGATTGCTAGGAGTTCAAGTTGCATTGCTGCTATCACAAGGGACATGAACGATTTCACATTGGCAAATTGATTTTGCTTAATTATCTCCTTAATCATCATCATCCAGTGTCCTTAATTAGCTTTCTTGCGCCCTTAATCAATTAACTTTGATCATAATTAATCTCCTTCAGATCTTACATATGTTTTTCCTGGCATCACATACTGTATGGACCAACCATTTAGCTACCTTATAAAAGGGTTTTTTTGGGTTGATCCATCAACTTCTTGTTTTACCTTTTTCAACTAAAGGAGTATTTTAATTTGATCCCTTCAGTTGATTTTGGTTTCGACCTTTTGGGTTCGAGATCTCCTTCCTCTTTCTCTTCGATTTATTACTTTTTAGGGTTATCTTACATGACCAAAAATTATTTTCCTCTCCGGTGTCCTTTGTGTGTGTGTGTGTGGGATTGGTCCAAATTCACCATTCTTATTGTTGTCATTGCTGCTACTTCCCTGTATTAATTATAAAAAGTCTCCAGCTAGCTAATCTTCACCTGACGATCTGTTTGTGTAACAAGAAGACTTTAGTTGTTACATGCTGTGGACTTGTGCCATAGTCCTCACTTTTACTCTAACCGCAGGGTCTACTTTGATTTCACAATGTGTAATCCAGTTTCATGTAATGAATTTATGTATCTGAGTTATATATTATGGATTGATTAAATAAATTTTTACATTGCTTTCCATCTCTATTTTTAGTTAGTTTCAACTTATTGCCTTTTTTTGGAAAAGAAAATAGTTATAAGATTTATAACTTCAATCTAAAATTACTCTTATTCTCATGAACAGTTGAAATATATATATTCATTCTCATAAATTCTCTAACTCCACTTTTTATTCGGATTCAAATTTGAAAACCGTTTGTATGAGAGTTTTTTCAGATGAGAATGAATGTTAAGAAAAGTGATGGAAAAGTATGAAATGAAATATAAATGAGGTTAATTATAACTTCACTTTATTCCAAATTTCCTTTTTTTTCAAAAAATGAAGTTAATGATGTAAACTATTTTTAAGAAAAATGAATATTTGAAAGTAAATGATGTAAACTTTTAATCACCATTTACTCTTATTTATATCATAAAAAACTCACAAATGAGATTAATTCGTTAACCTCTATTTACTTTCTACTCTTTAATTCACTCTACCCTACTCCCATGCAAATTGTTCAATATAATAGATTTGAAGGATCTTCACCAGACAGAAGTATCCTTGAATATATGAAAATACATGAACTTTCTTATGCTTTTTTTTTTTTCTTCTTCTTACTTATGTATTTACATAATTGTGCAGAACTAGCTGCTTAAACCACTTGAAAACCTTGGATCTCTGCGGTAATTATTACAGCGACTCCCAGCCATTGCAAGGTAAGTAAAAACATAGTTTTACCGGCTCAATGTTATATTACTGAGTACATTTGGCTCACTAGTTTACAAATTTTCATAATATCAATAAAATTTATTCATTTTCATTAACCGATTTACCAAAGTTTAACGACAAAAAGTATCCATAAAGTTTGACATTTTTTGCAATTCTATTATGACATTTTAATTTTAGCATTTTCACACACAAACTTTTCAATACTTGTAATTTTATTACCGATCTGAATTTTAGACAAAATTAGATCTGAAATTGTTAATAAAGCGCCATAAAAGAAGATATGCCATGAAAAAAATCCAAGCCATAAAAGTGAAAAAAATATATTAAGTTTTTATTTAGATTTTTTGAAATTATTGGTAAAATATTTATGTATAGTTGCTCTCCTGCCCATTTAGAGCTGTATTCTCATTTTAAAACAATTTGTATTTTTTATTTTATTTAATAATATTAGATTCAAAGATGGAGTCACATTACAGGTGCCAACCCAATTGGGACGTCTAATTACATCTTTTGAATCTGGTATCTATGCTTCCATTAAAAAAATTTATGTATATTGAAAAAAACCTACGACTTCTTTTTCTGCCGAATTGACACATTTTATTTAACTAACGTATCTCTTCAATGGCATGGTACGTCACTAATTTTAACGCTAATTTTGTTTAAATTAAATTGGTGATAAAATTGCAAAAAAAGTAAAAATTTAGCGTACAAATTTGCTAAAATTGAAAATTTATGGTAGGTTTGTTAAAAGTTATACTACATCATAGCATGAAAAAGAATAGCCTAATGAAAACATTTATTCTCATTCAGCTCGTTTGCTAGTGTTTCCAAGCTGGAGGCAGTATGGTTCATAAATGGCAACGAAAAGTTTGAAATAGATACTGAAGATTGAAGTTGGGCTCCTTCATTTCAATCGAAGGTCCTCGTACTGCCAAACTACAACTTGCACGAGCTGAGCCATAAAATTCCCGAGTTTCTGATTCATCAGGGGCAACCAAAAATAGTTGATCTCTCCCACGATTAGTTGGAAGGAAGATTTTCCATTCGGCTACTTGCAAATAAATAATAGTGGACTTGAATTTCTATGTCTCAAGAATAACTTCTTTATAGGTCAATTTTAGACAACCCGCTCCTTTGGCGAATGCTACTCATGTGGATGTCTCAAACAGTCAAATGCAAGATATCTTAAGTTATCCCATAATGCTTTTGAAGGTAGTCTTCTATCCTCTATCTGTGATATTACTAACTTGAAGGAGCTGGACCTTTCTTCCAATGATTTCTTGGGATAACTGAACTTGGGAAATTTTAGAATTGTCAAACAATAACTTTGAAGGTTGATTTTCTTATCTCACTATAATTTGAGTGCATTATTAGTTTTGCGTTTAAGCAACAATAAATAGAAGGGAATTTTGTCACTGATGAGCCATAGCTCCGAATTTGTTAACAAGGCATCGGCATCAGTTTTACCATCGGTGTTCGTCAACGATGAGCCAGAGATCTGAGTGTAAATGGATTTGCCATGCGCTGCCAATGATGGCGTGCAGCTCGCGGCGAATGTGTTGGTGGCGGTCAACAATTGCTTCTTATATTTAAGGGTTTGCTTGTATACACCATCCATGGGCTCTTTCTTTCTTTCTTTCTTTCTTTTTTTTTTTTTTTTTTTGAACGACATGGGATCTTTCAGTTACTTTCTGGACATTTGTATTTGTTTTGCTTTTATATTTTAATGATTCATTTTCACAACGACCAAAAAAAAAAAAGTATTCATTTTCTTTTTGGAAATATTTATATGCTTGCATGTTTGGATAGATATGATTGATTATATTTGAAAATTTTAAATCATTCGGTTTAAAATCTTAATTAAGATTTACTTTTATCAATAATAATCCATTTTTTAAAATTTAAAATTTTATTTTATTAAAAAAATTTCATATTTACATGTAGTTAGTTACTCTAAAACCTTTGACGTTTATCATATTTAACTAAATTATCTTTCATTTTTTAATATTATATTAAATCATCTCTCACGTTTATTCCTTACATTAAAAAATCATTTTCATATTAAAAAGTCACTTTTCTATTAAATTTATATAAACACAAGAAGAACTTTTTAGTTTAATGGCATAAACGTAAGGATGACTTAATATAATATTAAAAAGTATAAGTAGAATCAAAACAATTAACCCAATAAAATATGAAACTAATCACTGTTAATCAGATTTTCTTTGACTAATGGAAAAATGAATTTTTTTCTTTTTACTTTGAAAGTACAAGAGCTCAATAGTATAATCATGTAAAATTTAGAAGCATAAATAAGTTAAAATAATATTTATGGTTAATGCACTTTTCCCACATAGCGTGTAATACATGTCAAAAAAGGACCTAGTGAAAGAAAGAAAAAAAAAAAGCTCAACGTATATAACTTATAGTAGAAGGTTGAATAGCATAAACGCAAAACATCAGGGAACTCTCGATGCATTTTGCCTATATACAAAGTTTAAGGATTTGAGAATACGTTTTGCCAAGAAATTTGTTCACTCATTTTTTTTTTTAATTTTTCTTCCTCTCCAACTCCAACAATATGTTTTGCATATCGTGTTGTCTTTGTTTGATTTTTTATTTTTATATTCCAAATGAATAATAATCTGAAAAAACTTATGATAATGACTATCGCATACATGTGAAAGCAATAGGTATAATTTAATTTGTAATGTCTAAAATTTTCTTTAGTATCGTTATCATCTATGGATTAATGGATTAAACAAAGGATACCCTGCATTGACTTTAAGGGAAGTCTATTAAGAGTTATCCCATATTAGAAAAATACATAAAATATAAATGGTATATAATAGTTTCAACTTAACTATATAATTGGTTAATTCAAACTTATTTTAAACGCTTAATCTCTATCAAATTTTTGTGAGCTCCATCCTTCCAATTCAATTTCTTATCTTAAATTTCTTAATAAAGTCTAGAAAAAGCAAGCTGCATGCAAGCTGCATTTTTTTTCCGTGTGGGTTTTCCAGGAAACTAACTTATTCCAATGATCGAGAGTTGGAGCCCAAAAGTATATTTCAGTTTTATGTTCATATTCACTTTCATGTATGTACATGTAATTGGAATTCAAATTTGCTCTTAGAAGTATTTTATTTTCTGACATGGAGTTGGCCATGTACAAGTGTTTGTTGTTGGTGGTGGTATTTTTTGCCCTTGTGCTTCAAACAGAAGGACGCAGTGGTTGCCACAAAGCTGAAAGGTTGGCTCTATTAGATATGAAGTCAGATGTCCAATCACAGCTTGCAGACTACCACCTTTTCTCAACATGGATTGATGATCCATTGGTGAGTGCTGTGGCTGGGACCGAGTCACCTGCAACCACAGCACAGGTAGCGTGACCATGCTCTCCCTGGATTTCCTAGGTTATGATGATGCTCCTAATGATTTCTCATACTCTGGTTGGGTTCTAAATATCTCCTTGTTCCAACCACTGAAGGAGCTAAAAATCCTTAATTTATCTTTTAGTCTGATTGCTGGTTGGACCAACAATGAAGGTAATTTAATTCTAGTGATTATCTCTTGGCTTCAACTGGGTAATTAACCAAACCATGCGTTTTGGTATATTGTTTAATTAATGTTATTATTGTACTATTAGATTCTGAAAGCTTGTCAAGGATGAAGAAGTTGGAGATTTTGGATCTTAGTGATAACATGTTCAACGACAGCATCCTGCCATCATTAAGTGGATTAACTTCCCTTAAAACTCTAATTCTAGCGGATAATGCTTTTGGATACTCCATTGCACGAGGTATTTACATATATGTATCTGGGTGTGTGTGTTCCATTCTACCAAATTTCTAATCATGTCCACTCCATTTGATCACTCAAATTTGTTAAAATTTAAAAGCCTGGAGATCCTATGTTATGTTGGCTAATTATTATTGTATGATTAGATATGGAAAGCATATCAAGACTGGAAAAGTTGGAGGTTTTGGATCTTAGTTCTAACAATTTCAACGAGAGCATCATGCCATCCCTTAAAACTCTAGAGCAAGGAGTGTTTTTGGATCCCTTCCTGCACAAGGTATTACTAATTATCATTTATAGTTATTTAATTTTACCAAATTTGTGATCATATAGATTCCTATTTAGATTTTATGCCCTTTTGCGCTTAGATTTATCAAGATTTAAAAGCCTGGAGAGGCTGGATATAAGTGAAAATTGGGCTTTCGTTTCCGTGGAACGTTCAGATACAAATACAAGTGACAACTGGGTCTCCATTTCCACGGAAAATCAAGGTACAAGTGCATGAATTATTTGCCAATTCATGAATTCAAGGCTAATATTTTTACTTAGTTTGCAGGGATATTATATTTCTACGCCTTTTCCATAATTATGAATCACCAATCAATAGAAGAAATATATCTAACTTTTTGGTTTTACAGATTGCTTCAGAGGATTTCATTTAAATACTGTCTGATAATGAATGTCAAGGGTTTTGGCCATATGAATCTCACATTGAAGGATAGTGACATTTTTGGCCACATATGAATCTTAAAATTATACGGGTTCCCTAAATTTGTCAAACCTGAACAAGATAAAGTATCTAGATCTCTCTTCAAATTCTTGGGAGGGCATCTTCACATGCAAGGTACATAAGCACATTATGCAATTTTGTTTTGGTTTATCGCAGAATCCAGGAGAACCTTACTAAATCTTTTTGTTATGTGCATACATGATGTATACGATCATCTCTCTAGTTTGTTTCTTTGTCCAGAATTGTCTAGTTTCAGCAAATTGGAGGTGCTCATTCTTAGAGGGAATTTGCTACGTCGAACCTGGTGGATCCAAGGTTTTATTTTCTTTACTTTAATTCCAGGATTTAAGAGCTTTTAAGATGAACTTCTTATATTTCTTTTTCTAGATCTGACTATCTAGCACCTTATTTTTCCTCAGTTGTTTAATTTACTTGTCCTCATGGCTGTCCCTATAGATATGTCATCTTTAGCTAATTTAGAGGTTTTGGATTTGGGGACAAATGAATTTGATGGGAGCATTCTTCCTGGTATGCGCTATTCTCTGCATTTACTTTGATTCTATTTTGATTGTGAGATAGTAAGAGGTAACTACACATTTGATATGATGTAATCAAATATAATGTAATGTAATTAAAAGAAATTTTAGTTTAGTTATTCAATAAAGTTTGTATTTGATTACATTTCATTACAATTGATTAAGTCCTACCAAATATAACATTAGTGTACATAGTAATGAAGAGAATAATTCTGCCTATTAGCTGTATATTGTTGAGCTGGCAAGTTGTTAAGGAAATAACTAGCTAGTCATTATAATCAGAGGCTAGTGATGAGAACACATCATCTCTCTCTTCTTCTTCTTCTTCTTCTTTCTCTTCTCTTCTCTTATTTTCTTCTCTGGTTTCCATTTATAATTTCTTGTATTGCCAGGATTTAATGTCCAACAATTCAATTCCATTTATAATCATAATGGAATACAATTACCTACTATGGTCCCTTACATTTTGTTGCTCTTCTTTTGGCAGGATTTTGCCAATTAAATAGGCTTAAGGAAATAGATCCGAGTAATCATAATTTTGAAGGGAACCTTCCTTCATGCCTGCACAATTTGACTTCTCTTAGACTGTTCGATCTCTCACACAACAATTTCACAGAAAGTGTTTCTTCATCTGTCATCGCTAGTCTGACATCCCTTGAGTATATTGATCTTAGGCATAATTATTTTGAGGGTTTATTCTCTCATTCAGCTCATTTGCTAATATTTCCAAGCTGGAGGTAGTAAAATTCATCATTGGCAATAACAAGTTTGAAATAGAAACTGAGGATTCGAGTTGGGATCCGTAATTTCAACTGAAGGTTCGTGTACTAGAAAACTGTAATTTGAACAAGAGCAGCCATAATATTCTCAGTTTCTGCTCTGCCAACAGCATCTGAAGATAGTTGATCTCTCTCACAACAAGTTGGAAGGAATATTTCCAGTTTGGCTACTTGCAAATAATACTAGACTTGAATTTCTGAGTCTCAGGAACAACTCCTTGATGGGTCAGTTTTACATACAGCCCTATCCCTTGATGAATGCTACTTACGTGGATGTCTCAGACAATCAAATCAAGGGCCAGCTTCAAGAACAAGTTGGAGAGCTGCTTCCGCATTTGGAATATATTAATTTGTCCAAAAATTCTTTTGAAGGTAGCCTTCCACTCTTCTTTTGTGATATTAGAAATGTGAAGGTGATAGATATTTCTTCCAACAATTTTTCAGGAGAAGTAGGACTCATTACATGTTGCAGCAAAATGTTGGAAGTTTTAGAATTATCTGACAACGGCTTTCATGGGCAATTTTTCTCAACTTGTTATAATTGGAGTGCGCTATTGGTTTTGTCGTTGAGAGACGACATATTCACTGGAAGCTTGTCGAATATAAAATTCAACTCATTTCATCTGGTGTTATTTGACGTCAGTAACAACTACATATCTGGCAAGATTCCCAGTTGGATCGGTAACATAACTCAGTAGCAGATACTTCATATGCGGAACAATTCTTTTGAAGGAGAGCTTCACTGTGAACCTTTTTCTGCTAATTATATATATCTGTCATAAAATTTTCTCTCTGGATCACTACCTACTTTCTTGAACACACAATATTTGCAGCAAATACATTTGCAACAGAAAAACTTCACAGGAACCTTGCCAAAGGCCTTTTTCAATTCATCTTATCTGTTGGCATTGAACATTAGAGATAACAGGTTGTCTGGCACGGTTCCCAGCATGATTGGCTCCCTCTCCAGATTAAGGGTTCTTCGATTAAGAGGAAACCATCTAAATGGCTCTATACCAAAGCAACTATGTCAGTTGCAAAGCATAATCTTTATGGATCTTTCTAGCAACTCTTTTTCAGGGTGAATACCCCACTGCTTCTACAATATCACTTTTGGAAAGATGAGCCCTTATTATCAATCAATTGCTAAGACATCAATTTACTTGCCTATGTGGACTTTGATGCATGTTTATCCAGATAAACAGTATTTCGGAAATGAAGGCATTAGAAATGGTACTTCCATTGTACAGGTTGACGTTGACTTTGTTACTAAAAATAGAAGCAGCTTATACAAGGGTGACATTCTAAATTTCACGTCGGGACTGGACCTGTCGTGCAATAACTTGACAGGTGAAATCCCAGCTGACCAAGGAAAGTTATCTTGGCTTCATGCCTTGAACCTGTCTCACAATCAATTGACAGGTCCAATTCCAAGGACATTTGCAATGCTAACTCAGACAGAAAGCTTGGACCTTTCTCATAATAGTTTGAGTGGAGAAATACCATCAGAGCTTACTGATCTGTACTTCTTGTCAGCCTTCTCCGTTGCTTACAACAACTTGTCCGGTAGGATTTCTGATATGAAAGCTCAATTCAGTACATTTGACAGTAGCAGTTATAAAGGGAATCCACTTCTTTGCGGACCACCATCAAAGAGAAACTGTGGTGGTGATAACGAGTTACTTTTGTCACCAAAGGCAATGCCTCGTGAGGCAGATGGAAAATGGTATGAAGTTGATCATGTAGTCTTCTCTGCAAGCTTCTGAATATCGGTTATAGTTGGAGTCATCACTCTTCTTTATGTCAATCCATACTGGCGACGAAAGTTATTTTATCACAGTGAAGAACTTATGTTTTCGTGTTATTATTTTATTTATGATTCTGTGTTCAAGTTACCACCTCGGTTATGCCGTTAGTTCCCAGCTAAGTTGTTCTGCCCATCTAATTTTGTTTTTTGTTTGTTTGGGTTAATATTCAGTCATCTAATTAAAGAGAAAAACCAAAGTAAAAATATCACTCCTATACTCTTCTTTGATATATATATATATACACACACACACACACACAAAAAAAAAAAAAAAAGGGAGTCATGGTGTCACTGTTTTTGGAGACAAATCTGCCACTTCCCTCCAATTTCCGCAACATCACAAGCCAAATTGTATTTTATGGTGCTTAGAGACATCGCAGAAGGTTGCAAAAGGGGACGGTCGGTATCGGGAAGTTCAGAATTAATGATGGGTAGATGGAGCCTCCAACATTCTCCTTCCCCTTGACAAATTCCTGGTTCAAAAGGGTTATGGTCGGTAGAAAAACAAGGCTGATCAAGGCTTAAAAGTTAGATTGGGAAACGGTTACTAGTTTTTTTAGTAGTTGAAATTTGGCCAGCAAAATGAATTAGGCTCTTCTCCGACCCTAAACTCCTTTCTCTCTCCCCAGCTCTCTCTTACACCTTATTAAAGTCTCTATACCTTTTGGCTGTCTTCTTACTTTTTTTTTTTTTTTTTCTAGCAAGCAACTTCCACAAAAATAACTGTTTATTATATTATTATTAGCTTACCCTTCTAAAAGGATCAATAAATAAACATAATAAATTATCTTACCTTTTTATAGTTCATCGGTCCTGATAGATTTAGAGTAATGGTTATAATCATAAAATCCTACTAGATGTATGTACTGATGTGTTATTAGATTTGAAAACTTAGAATAGGCGTTGTGTTACACTGGAAATCTCATTGCCTTGGGAGAAGCGAGAAATGGTGATTTTTCTATTTGGAAAAACCCCATTTCCATTCTAATATATATTTAGACCATCCAATTTTGATACACTTATTTCGATTCCTCAGTAATTTTTTATAAGAATTAAATGATCCCTTAAAATAAGAAAAAAAAAATTATCAATTACAATTTATTAATGTTCATTTTTGCAATATATGAATAAATAACCATGCATTGTACTTTTGTTTCGTTATGTTTACCTCTTTTAATATTATATTTTGAAACACAACCTTAATATATATTTTGATAATTCCATAACATTTATAATTTTAGCTAAACAATAGTAGGCAAAATATTGTAGCAGGTTTGGAGAGGTTGTCGATTTTAACAAGCTTGGAAATGTTAAATTTTAGAGAGAATTATTTTGAAAGGTTGGAAATGGAATGAATATAAATAAGTTTTATTAATTTCACTTTACTGGAGAGTTTTTCTTTTTTAAAAGGAGGTTGTAAATTTAATCTATTTAAAATTTTTTATTCCACTATTTAATCCTGATGTGAAGGATAAAGTCTTACATGGAGTGAGTTAGAGAGAATTAAATAAAGAGTGAAATGCAAATCGAGGTTAATGAATTAATTTCATATGCAATTTTTTTTATAATGTAAATGAAAATAAATCAAAATTAAAAATAAAAAAATTTAAATTCATTTACTTTCAAATGTTCATTTTTCTTAATCTTTACATCGAAGTTAAAAAATGAAATAGAAATATTTTAAGCAGTTTACATCTATTACATTCATTTAAAAGAACTTATAAACAAATTGAAGTTAATTAGTTTTGTTTATATTTCATTCCATACTTTTTTATTATTTTTTTTTAACTTCTCTTTTAATTTTAAAAAGCTTCCTATATAATACTTAAGTAAAATAAGCATTTAAAAGTAATTAGATGTAAACCTTTAACTTTTATTTATATAATAAAAACTCACAAACAAAATTAATTCATTAATTTTCATTTATATTCCACTCTTTAACATCTCTAACCCGTTAGACATAATCGAATTGAACTATTTATATTTGTTGTGAAGCAACAATTTCCGTCCACTAAACTAAAATTTTCCCTTTTATGTTGCTGCCCCCTCCCCCTCTCTCTCTTTTTTCTTTTGTTTTGACGTGGCAAGTGACTTTTGATAAAGCTAAAGTGTCAAATAAATCTCTGAATTTATCTTCAAATAATAATAAATAATAAAATAAATTTTTTTATCAAATTTATCTTTGAACTTGTATTATCTCATCAAAATTTCTCATGATCTTTTATTATTTTATTATAAAAATCTTTTTGCATCAAAATTATCTTCGATTTTATATTATTTCATCATAAAAGTCTAAATTATTAGTTAAAGACGATATTAATTTAGAAATGACAAATAAATTGGTTAAGAACTATCTTTTATCATTTGCCTCATTCTCATAATTAGGAGAATTTTTCTCTTATTTCTGTCTCCGTCAGAACTTCTCGCACAATGAGAATTTTCTACATAGTAAATATTTTTATTTTTTTATTATTTTTAAATTATTTTTTAAAAATATAATTTATTAAATTATAAAATAAAATTTTTAGTGGTATTTTTGTGCGTTATTATATTTTTGTTTAACTTATTTTTTCTATATTTAGAATTATTACTCTATGAAAATATCACTTTTTTGCATTCTTCGATTAACAAAATTTTATTGTCAAAGTGAAGCTATATTTTTTAGATTTAGAGATTTAAGGATTTAGCGAATTAGGAGAAAATGTGTTTGTAGAAGTACATATGAGTCAAATTCTCTTAAATTGCATTTATAACACGTACTTTTTACAACTAATATTTTGGACTTTTGTGATCAAATAATACATGATTGGAGATAATTTTGATAAAAAATGACTTTTATGATGAAATAATACAAGTTCACAGATAAATTTAATAAAAAATTTATTATATTTTTTATTTTCATTTTGAGATAAATTTTAACCCTGTTGATTGTTTCAAATTGGACTCAATTATTTGTACCCTTTTTATGTTATGGGGCAATTTTTAGATTTGGTCAAATAAATTCTTTTTTCAAATAAGTTTAAATAAATTTATTTATACAGAGCAAATTTTATTCTCAATAATCTCTTAATAAATTCTAACTCAAAACAAAAAATATTTTTTATCACTTAAATCAACATATGTATTTTAACATTTTTTAAAACAAAAAGATAACAATTAAACTCGACTGAGACTTCAGATTCATATATCATGAATGCATTGTAACTATTTTTTGTTGTTTTAATTTTTATTTTCTCTTTAATACGTTTTTCTTTTTCTTTTTTTCTTTTTTTTTTTGCTATCAATAAACTGTATTGCATAGGACTTCCTTCTTTCAAAGGCCTGCACAAGTAGAAGATGCAAAAAAATCAGTATGTTTAGTGAATTGTTGTCGAATAAATTAATCAAGAACTCATTTGTATTTATTTATTGAATTTAACAACTAAATTCGAACATAATTTTAAATTCATTTATATAAACAAGTCAGAATATTTTCAGCTTATTTATATTTATTAATAAATTTATTTATTATTTATGAACATACACATTTAAAAGCACGTTTACATTCAATAGTCAATAAATTTAAATTATTTCTAAATCAACTTTGATCCTTTAAAATTTATAATTTTAAGGATTCTCGTAATGAAATTTTTACTATATGTTCTAGTAAATTATATTCTCTTTATATTGATAGGATATATCTATAATGTGAAGTTATAAATAAAAAGAAATTGATTAGCAAATATATAACTCAATAAAGAAAAAAAATGTGAGATATGAACAATTTATCCCACATCATTTACATATAATTTAAAAGAATTTTTTTTGTAGTCTCCTTTTTCAGTCTTTTTAATGATAGTAAGTGATCAAGTGTGCTTATAATATTACAATTGTAAATTTTTATTAATATTATATATACATTAATTAATAGTCTACAAATTGTGAATTTCTTACAAGTCAGTTGAAATTTTATTAACAAGTAAGCTCTACAAAAAGCTCAAACTTAGAAAAAGCTCGATAAATTCAACTAAATTCGAACTCAAATATAGGATTTGAAAGTTCAATTGAAGCTCGAACTTAATTATATGATAATTAAAATAAGTCTGAACACTACAAAAACCAACTCGGTGGGATTGGTTTACATCTTGTACAGAGCTAAAAGCAAGCAAAAGTATTTGGGATGGTTAAAACTAATGATGAAAAACCCATTCATTAATTTATGTCAAAGGCACACTCATAACTAATGACGTGATCAATAGTTATAAATTAATAATTCACTTTCCTTCAGCTAAGAAGTAGAAGGATTATCAACCATCAAATTGGTATTGATGATGATTAAGCAACCAAACAAGACTTCACACCGATCTTCCTTCTGGAATAAATAACCAATTTGCATGATTCATGTAAACAAATTTGAGACGAGCAATTCTGCCAATAAAAAGACCAAACCAGCTGAAACACAGTAGCTGCAACACTAGTTATAATAGTATTCAATACAACCATCCGAATAACTTCTAGGATAATGTTTCCCACACACAAAGTGAAGTTCTGCACATAGCAAACGAACAAAGGCATCGTACCTTCCGAGTTCTACTAAGTATTCTGAGGTTGTTATATGAAAGATAAACAAGCCAACAAAACAACACAGTTCTATAGTTCTCTTTCCTTGAACTTCACTGGATTCTGGCCCAACTATCAGACGAAAGACCAGTTTATAAACATAAAGCAGATGCAGTGTGCATTTTCTTCTTCATTCAACACTTTCCAGGCCACTGCTCTCTCATATGAAACTGGTCTGCCCATGCTTGACAAACAGATACCACCTTGAAGACAAGCAAAACCCTAGAAGCAGAAAAGAAACATCAGATAAAGCTTGCCAAACCATTGAAGTCTAGAGTACACTCTACTCCATTGCATTACCAGAAACTAAATATATTATTTAAGAGTTCCCAAAATATGGGTTTGGATTATAATATATTCAATAGTTTTTTAACAGAGCCTTAAAATTTTCATTGCTTTACCTAGCAAAAACTTGAATATTCAGGAACAGTTCTATTGTGGCTAATGCTTGCTTAAACATAATTTCTTAGTTTATATGGAAAGGTTCTTTTTTCCTTTTGTTTTAATTTATGGCATAAGTGCAAACCTGTTGCATTATCTGTGGGAACTCTGAGCAGAGAGTCTTTCGTCCCTGATCATCAAATATCTTTTCCAACGTAACATCTTGCAATGCAACCAAAGTTGTCTCTAACATGTCAAGTCCCGCTTGGTTTGCAAAAGTGAAAACTGGCAATGCCTGCATGTGCCATATTTTTAGAGCAAAATGCTTCAAATACAAAGACAATTTTGGAACTTACGAATTCGATTAGATATTACAATGACTTTGAAATCACATTTAAGTACAAAATTCAAATGCATCTAAATGAAAAGGTCATAAAATGTGCTCAACTTGCACCTATAGAGAGAGTTTTGAGATTTGGTTTTGGAGATAAATGATTACAAAGATTGACAAATAATAATAGTTCATTAGTTCCTTGTATGAGTACCTAGAAAGACAGCAGAAAAATAACTCAAATCGATTACAAAAGACTCCTAAATTTCCTTTAATTTCTCTTACCAGAAAACAATGATACTAGCAATGCATAAGAAAATTATATTCATGGTGTATTAGTGGTGTAGTACTAAAGCAATCACTCTGCAACATCTCCTTTGTAAGAGATATGAGATCCCTAAATTCAGCATGCATATCGCAATTAAAAAGGGGGTTAGGAGTCGAGTGCTATAGTTGTATGAACCTTCAGAGAGCAGCACATGATAGCATCTGAGTGAAGCCAAAGGGTTTTGAGAATGGATTCACTCCCTTCGCTGCTTGATTTGAGTAGCTCCACACCCAGGTAGGACCTGCAAAGTTCCAAACATGTCAATATAAGGAAACAAAATGGCCATCTTTAATCAATAATGTGCTTTGACTTGCATGCCAACAAAGTTCTAGAGTACTATTTATTTGGGAGTTGTGACTTCATTATGATTTCGTACAGTTGGATATAATAACACAATTGAAAATATCAGAAGCAATCTCGCATTTTTCCTTTTGTACCAAAAATTCATGGCCATTAAGAAAATGAATTTGCATTAACAGATTACATTAAGCTATAAACTATTAGAGAATTTTAAACCACCACCGTCACTTCAAACTTTCAGGTCCATTTTTCTATTTGAAACAAAAAAAAAAAAATAAGTATGAGCGCACAAAAAACATTTAGAAATTTCAAACATATTATACCCATCAAGTTTACATTTGAACAGAAGCAAATTCCTTGTGTGCATATAAAGGATTTAGTGACCAGGAAATAATAAATCAATTGATTCAACTTAAACTTAACACAACCAGCCAACCACACTTGATAACACCACATGACTGAGATAATATCATGTGAAATGTGAAGTGCAAGCGGTGTACCTATAGCTCTGGCAGATCCAACGCGCAAGAGTCTGTGCTTCAGGAGTACCAAGTGGTGTCCGGAGTCCAGCATTTGACCCCAAATGAGAAGGAGAGAGTGCTAACGCCACTCTCTGCACTGATGATATAATACTGCGGACGTATTGTCGAGCCACTGATGCGACATGTTCTTGCATATGGCTCTCAAATGCAAATTCAAATGCAATAGTCATCACAGATCTCATACAGCCAGAATTAGCAGAATAATCAGTAGATGATCTATTTCCAGCTGGTCCAATTTCAAGAGCAGAAGCAAGATCCAGGGTGCGATTCGGACTGGAGGCTTCCTGCATCATTTTATATGCATCAGCACAGAAGAGATAAGAGAAAAGCAGAGTTACATTATTATAGTACAATTAGCTAACCTTTGCAGAATCAAGGGGAATGATGCGAAAACCAGAAGGAAGAAGAGGTGCATCATCAGCAAAGGATGCATCAATAGGAGCAAATATAAGCTCAGCACAGGTGCCAATAGCATTCTCATCCATTCCAGTGCAGAGCTGTCAAAATAATATAAACAGGGAAAGGTAAGCCAGAGAACTTGTAGAGTGTGCTACACAGAAGGGAACATGAGCTGCAAGGAGAAGCACAACAATAATAAAGCAGTAGTTTCCCAGTCAAAACTATTCAAATAGTCATAATGCACAGAATTAACCAAAGATAAACAATTAGGCAAAAAAACTACTTAGGATATATAGCCACAATAATAATTCCCAAGACACCATAATATACTCAAAATCCAGCATCAAGCAGCATATTTTGGAAGAGACATCAGGGCATCACAAAAGAATGTTCCTTCTATTCTATAATTTAACTCCCTGGATTTCTGTAAATTATGAAACCATCTTTTAACAGAAAGGGAAAGTCCAGTTTGACTAGCAAGTTAAGAATGAACAGGAGGAAAGAACAAAAAAAAAGGAAGAAAAAAGAATTCCATTTTCTAAGTAGATGATCTATTTTCAATTCAATATTTTTTCAAACGAAGTGACAATCAAGTTCCTAAGTGCACCCCATCTACCAATTCCTTGATCCATCCATTTACCCTCCTTGCTGATAATACTTACCTTCTACAAGGATTTTTTTTTCCCCATCTCATCAAAGCCATTTCGCAAAGAATGAAAATTCACCCTAGCCCTTCCTCTACCATCTAGACCCAATTTTCTTCCATAAGACATAAAATAGACTGCTCATGCCTTTCTGGTAAACTTGGACCAGATAAGCCAAAAAAATGTGAATCCCCAATCCTAAAAATATAATCTGCTTGAGACAAGGAATGATATTCATAGTAGCCTCCTGCCTACATGTCAAGTCCAAAATGGATTTAAAGATAAGTAATAATACCACAATAAGCAGCACAAGGAAACAATACTTACTTGCAAAAGAAACATGTCCCTGGGCATTATTGGATCTTCAGGAGAATGGCTGACACCTTCTAATTTAATGACCTCCAAGAACTAATAATGATAAAGAGATTCATCACAATAGAGAGAGAAAGAGAGTAAAAACAAAAACGAAAGAGCCTGCTTATTTTCATGACATAACAGCTATATAAACTTTTATCAATTCCCTCACCTCTTCATGCTCAATCGTGTGAGCCAGTGGGAGTATGACTTGACCTCCAAAACTTCCAACTCGAGACCCTGATAAGCTACAAGGACCAACTTTAATTGCAGCAGCTGAGTAAGCATCAATATTGTTGTCTGCCCATTCTGATCGATGCTCCCGCAAGAACCTGAGAAGGATTGCAGGAGGAACATTCTGAAGAAGGAAAAGCCAATTGAAGTAAGAAAACTTATAAATGTTAACAATGATGAAACACACAAGAACAAGAAGATTAGGAAATATGATTCTAAAAGAATTTCTACCTTCCAATAACTTTCAATTTTACTAGGGCTTCCTTTGGCATTGAGTTTTAAAGTGCTATTCAAAACTATAGTTGATAAATTTTTGTATTATCTATTAAGTTTTTTTATTGCTTGAGCTAAATCATGGTTTGAAAAAGCTAGAAAATCTAGCTTTTTCAAAGCCACGGTTTGCCAGGTTTTGAATGCTTTAAAAGCAGTTGCAAAACACAGGTTAAACAAAATGCCAAAGGTATACTAGGTAATCCCAAAACAATGTAAAAACAATATTTAATGCTAAAGAAGTTCATATCATTCATTTATTCAAGGTAATAATCATGGAGTTGCAAAAAACAAAACAGGCCAGAAATCTGTGAAAATATGTTTTTCAATTACAAAAACTTAATTATCGATGTAAAACACACAATATCTCATAATAAAATGCCAAAATGCTCCACAAAATAACTCAATACATAGCAACTTATTAATTGTTTAAGCAGTAATTATTTGCCAACATTTTCAAGCATGCCTGTACTATAAAGAAAATTTTGGTATTTTAACCTGTAGCAGCATCGAAGCTTTGGCACATAAAACTGCATTGCTGACAGCTGGAAATCCATTACTAAAGGAAAGATTTAGACCCATTAACTTCTCAGGAGACGAATTCACAAGGACAGTCACATCATCCACGCCATCATTTCCCATCATTGACCATCCCTCATCAGTAAACCCATTAAGAGCCTCATTAAAACCTCTGCCACAACCACATAATAAGGTTATATATGCTAGGCAATGATTTGATTAACAGAGTGAATTAGATACAGTAAGACAATAGGGTGCATCAACCTGCTTAACCTCTGACTCAATGCTCGTAATGCTGCAGGTCGTCGGCCCCAGTTGGTAACATTAGACTGAGAAACCTCCTGAGCTATCTGCCTCAGCTGGCGCAGAGCCTTAATAAAAATGCAAAATTGAAAAATTAGATCCTGTACTGATCATAATTTAGAATTGCATCATCCTTACCATGCAGGCCCACAACAATGGTTTCAAATCTCAAGAAGAAAAAAGGTACACTATGAAAAGATGCAAATAAGCTTATTGTCTTACCGCCATTGTAGTCTTTTGAGCAAGCACTGTTGATGATTCATACAGCGGTCGCAGCACTTCAGGCACACTCCATGGCTGGTTGAAAAAAAGAATTTAGAAACTTCAGTTTTCACAGACAACAGGATAAAATAAAAACTACGTAAGGACAGCCTACCTCTAAATCCATATGATCAACTATGTGTATGATTGAACCACCACCTTCACAAGGTCTTATCAGGTACCCACTTGGAAGCATTTCTGCTCTCACAAAATGCTGCACTGGTGGCATGCTTGGGCCATTTTGAGTATTTTTAAGTGATCTCTCACAGATCTAAATTTTGTATCAGAATAAAATGGACATAAAGAAAAACATTATTTATATTAAAAAACTAAAAATGAAAAAGTAACAATTAAAAAATTAACATATTTTAGAAACACACCACAAGGCTGCCATCTTCCAAAACAGAAGTATAGCGTAACAACCAGAAGTCACGAGCAGGTGCCAATGTTGTTGGCGCATAGAGCTACAAAAGTCAAATAAAATTTGTAGGTTTTAACAATTGCATAGTAGAATCCCCCAACACACTTGATAAGTACAAAATGATCAGTTCTACCTGCATGTAAAGCAGCTCAATGGTTCCACCACTGGCAGTAGGCAGCACATTCAGCACATCCACAGCTCGGCAATCACGGAACCATGATGGCTGATCCTTGAGGATTTCCGCAACCTGGAAAGTGCATAGTGTAGCATATTAGCCTTATCAATGGAAACTAGGATAATTATAGATTTAAAAAAAAAAAAAAAAAAAAAAGAGCACTCACCCTTGTAGGTTCTAAACCCACCAGGCCGCAGGCTCGTGCTGCCACGCCAGTGCAACCATGGGAAATAGCAATGATTCCAATGGAATCCGGACCAGGCTGCACATAACAAAATTATTTTGCAAGAAGAAAAATAAATCAGTTAAGAACAACCTTTTAATCAAACAATAGCTTGTAAATGAAAAAGTTAAAAGGTAAAAAAACTAACAGCAAATTATAGTGTTCAAGAGCCTAATGTTATCAAGGTGTGGTAACACTAAGAATAGTAGTTCAGCTAGCTCTTTTTGCACTTAAATTTATTTTTCCCTGAATAGGATTTAAAAAAAACTAAACAATATAACATAAAAAAACAAATATGAGTATCGATATTTGGAATTTTTTTAATGAGAGAAGCTATTTATTACTAACAAAGATTTTAAAAAGAATGAAAAAAGCATAAAAAGATACCTTCATTCCAGGCATTTGGACCCACTCTACAGCAGTTCCAGTGGCCTTTGAAAGAAACTCTGTTAAAGTCTCTTCTGCAATGGACAAAAGCCTGGAAAAAATACAAGCATGAATTTTAATATTCCTCACA
>CATIWR010575417.1:0-10519 GCA_949677035.1 Omphalea diandra | reverse complement strand
GTAGTGTCCGAGGACGTAGACATAATTGGCCGAACCTCGTTAAATTCCGGTGTTCTTATTTTGTCTTTATTTTTCAATAGTTATTTTGTAGGATATAGTTATAGTGATATATTGTACAGTTAAATTACTATTAGGGTGATTCTGTAAGGAGATTGAGTTTTAAATGAGACCGCTTGTGATCCTTCCACTCTTTTCTGAGAATCAACTATAGTGTGGTTTTACAGTATAATCTTTCACTCTCTATTCACCTATAAATTTATTAGGTGAATTTGGTGAGTGAAATATTACCCTTATTCCACAATAGCTGGTATCAGAGCCTTCATTAATTATCACTGACTTTTATATTTTTAATATTTAGTATCAAATATGAAATTTTTTAAAGTGTATTTTTTTATACTAAAAATTTAAACATTTAAATTCTGTATCATACATTATATATATTTCTTTAATATAAACTCATGTCTATAATAGCTAATATATTAATTATTATTATAAATGAATATTAAAAGATTCTATATTTAATATTACAAATGAATTTACCTTAAAAAATTTTATCAATAATATTTACTTATGGATTATCGATAAAACATTTTCAAAAAGAATGAAATTTAAAAATGATGACAAATAACTTTGCCATAGATATTTTTCTAAAGGTCACCTCCTAGCATAAGCCAGATTGGCTATTAGAGTAAGTATAAGTAGACTAAAATTGAATAAATTGATTAAATTGACATTATTTAGTCTATTCAATAAGATTTTTTTACTTATTCAATAAGATTTTTTTCCTAACTCATATATCTAAGGAGTATGTCGTATCTTTAATTCACATGTGTATTTATGTTATGTTAATAAAAAAAATTTAGATTTTTAATTATTGTTTGATTCTGCTTAGTTCTTTTTTTTTTTTTTTTGAAAAAATTTTGATTTTTGTTTTTTAATTTAATTTTCATATAAAAATAAATGAATAAAATTTATTAAAAATAAAACTAAATTATAAAATTTGAATAAAATCAATTTAAAATATAAATAATTTTGATCAAATCGAAACTATATAAATTTAATTCGATTTAATTTATAAATATATTATTTTAATTCATTTAATTTTTTTAATTTTTAAAAAATATAATTTTTGTTAATTTAATTTTAATGAAACCTCAAATGAATAAATGCTTGTTGCTGCTAGCTACCGGGAAAGTCATATCATCTTGAGTTGTTGAGCCAATAATGGATGTCTTAAATCTAGGTGGTGGCCCTAAAAATTATTGTCAATTATCAATGATCTAAACCCCAATAATTTAATGGCTAGTTGTCCATTGAGCGTCGTTATAAATCTGTCAGATTGTCAATCCTTATTAAGACAATACTGTTCCTCATGGTTCTAGCCCCCCCCTCCCCAACTTTCAACTACATTAGAAAATTATGCTGCTAGCATTGATTTTTTTTTTTTTGTTGGAAAAAGGATATTTTGTTTTTTGTTATTTAAGAATAAGGTGAAACACAGTCTCTTATACGAAAGTCATTGAGTTCTTTTTTCTTTCGTCCTTTTTTTTTTTTTTTTGTCTTTTCTTAGTAGAAAAGTCTTTGAGTTTGAATTTATGGATAAATACAACTTCCTTTTTAACTTATACTGAAATCTTAATTAATAATAGAAAATTCTATGTATTCTCACCTTCAATTAGGAGACAACCAAAACTTGTGATGGAAATCTTAAAATAAAATGTTGGCCAATAATGTATAAAGTACATCTTTAAAAAATTAAAAATATAAATTGTCTATCTTATTTGACAATTAAAATTTTAATTACTCACACATTGTCATTTACTTGTATGTATTATTCAATTTCAAAAGAAACATTTTCATTCTTGGTTGATAAAAAATTAACCATATTGAAGTAAATTAATATTATTGTTGGAATATTAACTTGACAGTTGATACTGTTTATCTCGTAGTGTAAAAAATTAAAATTTTAATTTTAAAGAATTTTTAATTTTTTTTAAAAAAAAGTAAAATCACCTCTATTAAAAGTTTTTTAAAAGAAAAAAGAGTTAGAAAAGAGAGATTGTTATAATAATATTTGAAATAACTTTTTTTTTTTAACATTGCTTGATTTGATTTTAATTATTGACGAAAACGCCTTGATCAATTGAATTTGGAACACACACCCCAAGTCGACCAAATTCAGTCATCGACATCTCAATCTGGACGTGGCTCGTCAAGAAATAAGGAACGTCTTGTAGTGCCATTATGGGAAAGCTAATGGGCCCCCAATGCCTAAATTCTCACATACCCAGAAAAGAAAAGATGGAAAAAAAGAAGGTAGGATGTGATCTTATATGCTAATAAGACCTTAATCTGGGCGGCGTCTGATTTATTAACTCTTATTGGGGTTGCCTTTGTTTCGTTTAAAAGAAATTCTTTTATTAAATTAAATATTATGTGCATGAATTGCATGTTTTTTTTAATTAAAATTATGATCAATGGATTCATTAGTGCAGATGTTGTTTCCAAATCTTTCCCCATCGTTATTAGAGCAAACAAAATTAAAAAAATTGGCAAATAAATATTTTAATAATTTAAATATCGTCAATTGCTTTTTCGACAAAGTGTCAATTTGGTTTTTAAACTTTTTTAAAAGAATTATTGAATTAAATTAATTTATATTTTAATTTATCAACCATAATTTTAATTTTAAATCACTTTACATTAATTTCGATTGAATATTCAAACGTGCAACATATGCATGATAGTTAGTAAGTGGAACATCGAGATAAAACTATTTTACTTTAACTAAAAGTTTTATTGACTAACTCAAGATCTACATCCTTTTTCTTCCATATTATATTTGCTAAACTTAAAATTGAAAAGACAATGTTTTAATCTTTATTTAAATGATGTTTCAAATGATAATAAAATTTTAACAAATTCTAACATTATGCTTAAGTGTTTTTGTGATTAAAACTTATTTTTATAAAATGTTTAAAGAAAAAGATTAACGCTCCAAATTTGAAATGATAATATTCAAATTATTTTCAGGAGTAATATTTTGAGAAAGTCTAAAAACGAAAAGTTAATAAGAGTCATATAAATGGCTAAGTTATTTAAAGCTAAAAGATCCAAGTAGCTGGAGCAGTTCTTACTTACTGATGTCTTAGATCCCCTTTCAGCAATGATAATTCTATCATTTTCTGTAGGGGGAAAAAAAAAAGAAGAAGAAGAAAAGATCCAAGTAGAAATCAAATGGTCAAAAGAGGGCCCAATGCAAAATAGAGAGAAAAAGACAAAAAAAGAAAAGAAGAGAAATTGATTATTAAGGATTTAACACCTAATTAAAAAGAATCCAACGACAGTTAAATCAGAGTCACTAGAAATTCAAGGACTGTGAGGAAGGAAACTTGAAGTCCAACTACTAATTGAAGGCAACCCCTCTGTTAGAAATGGCCAATAATTATTGAATAGGAAAAATGACTTATTGAAAAGGTCTTGTTAAAATGGCAATCACTTATGGGAATTTTTAAGAAGTTTTAATGCCTATTGAAAATATCCAACGCTAGTTGAAGTTGAAGCTTATACAATTAGTTTAAAAATCCGATATCTGTGTAAGAACAATTCAAGAAATTTAAAGCAACAGCCCTTAAAGTTGTCATGACTAGTTTTTTTAATTTTTTGTATATAGGTATTTTCAAGTCTATTGGCTAATTTTTAGACTTCTAACTTATCTAAGGACCTCCATATGAACTTGAAAAGAGTTGGAGAAGATTTTGTGTGAGGGATTAAAGAGTTTTGTATACATTTTAGTTAGTGTGAGCTTTCTTTAAAGCTTTATATTCTTAAGAAAAGGCTTTTCTTATGCATTCATTTTATTTATTACTTATTGAAAAGATAATTCCTTACAAAAGTAGAAAAGTTGATGTTGAGCCAATAAAAGCATCAAGTAAATTTTAGTCCGTTGACCCTGTAGAAGGGAAGTATGTGGGCTATCTCCAAGCTTATAAAAGAGATTCTTTTTTAGCCAAAAAAAGAGTAGTAAGAGGCCTAAATAGAAGTTAAGGAAAGGATAAATGCTAAGTTAGCCCCAAACCTCTACAAATTCTCATGTTCTTTCTTTTTTTTCTTTTACTTTATCTTTTATTCAAGAGAAAGAATTCAGTGTGCAAACTTTCGCTATAAAAGAATTTAAGAAACTTGTAAAAAATTTTAAAATTTTTAAAAGCACTTAATTTATTTCCTTTCTTAGGTTGTCATCATCATTGTGACTAATAATCTCCATTATCACTGCCACCAGTGCCCCCATAACCACAAACTCATTCTCATTCCTCACTCTTAAAATTCTAATAGCAACTTAAATCCTTCTTTTGTTTTCTCTTTCATCACATCCTAAAGATTCACCTATTGGAGATTCTTCAATATTACCTCTCTTATCTACCCTCAGAACCGATCTGCCCCTTCAATCATTATCATCACCAATTCATCTATGAAATCTTCCACATGTTGGAGCTCCAACTCAATAGTGATGATGAAACTATTATATGTAGAGGAAACTTTAGGCTCCATCAATGACTCACATTGAAATTTTCTCTCTACTCTTTTTCTTTCTAGCACCATACTGTAGCATTAAACCTATTTAAGCACAAAGCAATCTCATAATCTCTAAACTTCTAAGCATTCAAAATTAATGTGCCCAATTAGTCACATGTTCTTACGAAAAAGTCAAAGATAACTTGTGACTTTTGCTTACACTTTAGTAAGGTCAATTTTATTTTTTTCATTTTTTATTCTTTTATTTTATTTGGTTTTGTTGTGTTAAATTTTGTGTATGAAATAATGAAAAGCTGATAATTTTAAATTATTATATTATTAAGAAGATGAAGAGAGAAAAATGATAAATTCTTAGATTGAATAGAGAGAAAAAAAATATAATAATGAGAAAAAAGAGGAATGGTTAATAAAAATATGAATGAAGCTTTAATGAAAATTGTCATGGAAGTTGAGTTGGTTTTCATATAATGAGTAAGATGATGAGTGTAAAATGTGATAATGGAAGCATTACAATCGAAAAGGAAATTAAAGAAAAACAGAGAAGAGATAGTTTTTTAATAAATAATAAATTTAATATTTTTTTATTATTTATTTAGTTTTGAATAAATAATAAATTTAATATTTAAAGTATTATTTATTTTTTAATCATGTGTTGCATTTGGTCAAAGATTATGCTTGACTAACCTAATTGATCATATTGAATTAGACCAAAAAAATAAATTTAAGTTTAAACGTTCCTTTAAAAAACTTCAAGGATCAATTTGGCAATTTATCATTTTTATATCTTTTTTGTTATTTATTTTTCACATGTCAATTTATCTCTCTTTCTTTAGTCCATTTCATCTAGTTCTTTTTATAATGCTCCTTGAAATAAGTGCAAGCAATTATCTCTATGGGACCTATTAATAAAAAATTATTTTTTTCATTTTTTATGATATCATATTGAAGTAGCAAATATTATTTTAAATTGATCAAATTTGCATCAACATCATCAACTATCAAGATTAAAATTCCAAATTGATTCTATATAATAATATAGATTTCATGTGGCATCAATAAAATTAATCATCATTATCTCTATATAATATTTATATCATTATATGGTGCTAATTTGAGGCTTTAATTTTGAAAATTAGTGACATTGACATAAATTTAATCAATCCTAAATGATATGTATTATTGCATGAAGTTTAGATAACATCATGAAAAAAGAAATAGATTTGGGCCAAATTTGTTAAATAATTGAAATGAATTTGTTAATTATTGTATTAATATGGTAGTAAAGTTACATTCTATATCTTCTTATACTAATTTAAAAAAATATAAGTTTTCTAATGTGTAATACCGTCCTGCTAATATTTTAAAAATTGAACTGAATCAATTAACTAAATCAATAAAATTAATAATCAAATTATTCGATTAGTTTTGGATTAATTTTTAAATTTTTTTATTTATTTTAAATATTATAGATATATTTTTATATCTTAATTTTAAAGTTATTTTAATGATATATTTCAAATTTTTTATTTTTAAATTAATTAACTCGAATCTATTGAAGTAACTGATTTAAAAATCATCCTGTCAAACCACGTTTTTTAAAAAAAAAAAAAAATTAAGCAACTGCAATATCAAAAATTAGAAAAAGGTTCAGATAAGTGTTGTTTGTGCTAACAACATTCATAATGCCAAGAGCAACTTCCTCTATTAAAACAATAACTTCATCTAAAGAAAGAGCCCATTTGGCAATGTGGTGTGCCCCCCCTATTTGATTCTCTGTTAATGTGCTTGAAAGTGACATAAAAAAAAAAAGGGGGAAAAATAAAAGGACTGCCAAGCTTTGTTCATTTGATTGAGTAGATAACCTTATTTATGTTATCTCAATGTTCAGTTTAGGTCACTTTATATATATAGAGAGATATATATATATATATATATATTAACAATATAAAGTATACAGTTTTTATATCAATTTGATGTATTTAAATATATTTATTATCTCTCACTAAGAACCAAATTCAAAATACTAAAAACTAAATTCGCTTAACCGTTTGAATTAACATTTGGAGTTATATATCTCTTTTTTAGAAAAATAGGATTCAAATTTCAAAGTTCTAATTAAATTAGAAAAGACATTGAGTGGAATCGAAAAATAAATCATCATTTTTTTACGTACTTATTTTGTTGGGAGAATTAAAATTAACGTCATAATTAAAATAAAAAAAGGGAGTGGAATCGAAAATAAATTATCACTTTTTTAGGTATTTAGTTTGTTGGGACAATTAAAATTAATTTTTTATTTATTTTTACAGTATTGAAATTAATAAGCAAATATAAATTTTTATATTATTATATACTAAGCATAAAATATGTTACTGTTAAAAATGAAATTATTATAGTTTTATCTTTTAATTAAAGATTTTCATAAAATTGTAATTTTTTTGTTATTATATTATTTTATAATTTTAAATTTACAATATTTTACTATGTAATTTAATGATTTATTTTATATATTAATTTTGATATTATATATATATATATATATCATAAATCAAAAACTATTAGGTTGAATAAATTATATATTTTTGACTTGAGTTTCTAGAGGGAGGAAAAATGAGTGATTTGATTTCTTTCATCAACAAAAAAATGAAATTACTCATCCTAATCCTAATTTCAAAAGTAATTTTTTAAAAATCAAATAATTTATTAGATAAATTGCTTAATCGAGGATCATCTATTAAAACAACTGGTGTTGCTTAATTAAGGATTATCTATTAAAATAACTAGTGTCTTAGTTTAATGATAAAAATAAACTATTTAAAAATAAACATAAGATTTGAATCTTACTAATATAATTTTCTTCTCCGATATTCAAAAAAAAAAAAAAGAATCATCTATTAATAAATATAAAAGATTTCCAAATCCTTCGAATATGTTTAATTTGCATGTTTTGCTTTGAAGTATAAAGACGCTATAAAATATGGCACGATCTACTTGCACCACCATAAAGCAAAAAGGATGCTTATGGTATTGACTATTGAGCCAAATTCTTTCAGATTGAGAAAGACGGAAACAGATAGAAGTTGGCTTTTTTTTTTATTGGCTCCATCAAAATGTCACCACAATAAATGAAAATTATTATTATAGATTTGAACAACTCATGGAATATTTTTTTTAAAAAAAAAAGATGTTAAAGTCCTCACTAATAATGGAATATATCCACCATTATTCTCAAAATTTTAAATAATGAAATGGATTAGCACCTCTTATAAAGCTAATAATACTCATTTAATTTATTCAACTCAAAAGAAAAAAGAAGAGATAAGGTCTTCCTTTCTTTTATACTCTCTCTCTCTCTCTCTCTCTCTCTCTATATATATATATATATGTGTGTGTGTGTGTGTGTCTCTCAATTGATTGCTATAGAATGTTCTATCTATCATGAATCACAATTGTGATCTATTCAATTGAATGTGTAAATAATAAATATATTCATTACTATTTTATAACATATTATTATTTATTATCAAATAAATAAAAGAATATAATAAATTATAATTAAACTAGTAGACTAGATTTTAATAATAATATATTTTTCAATGAAAAAATTAAATAATTTAAAGTTTTTTATTGAATTTTTTATTTTTTTATTATATGAAAAATTGAATACAAATTATTATGATTATGAATGTGAAAATTCTTATATTACTAAACTTTCTAAATTATTTTTATATGAAAAATTTTATATAGTATTAAACTTTTAAAATTATTTTTATGAAAATAATTTTCTAAATTATTTTATGTGAAGAATTTTGTATATTGTTAAACTTTCTACATTATTATTTTTTATATTATTAAACTTTTCATATTTTCTTTTGATTAATTGTATAAACTAAATAGTTAATTATTAACTTATTTACCATGTAAAAAATGAAAATAAATTAGATTGTCATTTGTCAAAAATATTATATTATTAATATAATTACTTGATAAATGACAAACACTTGTTTAAAATTGAGTTTTAAACTAAAATTAACTATATACATGATTGATTTTTATCCTCATATTTGTGTTGTCAGATAATTGGAGCAAAGAAAATATTTTTTTTTTTCAAAATTATTTTTGTGTTGTCAGATAATTGAAGCAAACAAAAGATAAAATATTTAATTTTTTTCAAATTTTATCATTATAAATTTTAAAAATTATGTGATAATTTAAATTTTATTTATTTCACAAAAAATAATTTTTTTTATCAAAAACATTTTTTAGAATATATTTTTTAATTTTTTTTGTTTTTAAGATATATTAGAAAATTTCAATTATCAATTATCTTTTAATTTATAAGATTATAATAAAATTTAAACTATAAATATTTTATATTTATCCTATTTATTAGGAGTGAGAATTTGGTCAAATCGGTTAGTTTGACTCAATATAAAGTTTTATTTTTTAAGAATCAAATCGAATCAATATTTCTTGAAAAACTGAATAAACTAAACCAAATAAACCAAACTCTATATACTTATAAATCAAAATAAATCAAATTTATAAAATTTTAGTTTGATTTGATTTGATTAAATTATATACAGTTTAGATCAAATTGGTTTGATTTATTAATAATTTTGATTTATTTAGTTTATTTAATTTTTAATATTAAAGATAAATCAAAACCAAAAATTGAATTTTTTAAATTAAAATTAAATCAGACTGATTCACAATGAAAAATAAACTCAAATTGTTCAAATAATATTAGTTCGATCAGTTTTTTCAGTTTAATCATATTTATGTTCACCCTCAATTATTTGTTATTTAATATGAAAAAATAAATTAAAAATAAAAAATTTTATGAGTCTCATTGATCACTAATAACCATCAGCAATGGATAGCCATCAGTGATAAGTATCAACCGTTAAGGATGGTTGGTGTTAATAAATGTATTAATAAATAAATAAATAAATATATATATTTATATGATTTTATTTTCATTTAGATAATTTGTCAAATATTAAAAAATAATTTAATTCTTGTTAATTAAAATTTATATTAATAATTTTTTAACACATAAAATATTAAAAAATATAAAAATTATTTCACGAATTAAACAAAGCCTTTACAATGTAGAGAGAAATGTGTGCTAAGATTAAAGTGTCTTTCTACATAGGTTCCTCATGTCATTATTTTTAATAAAATAACAAATCAATATTATAAAATGTAAGAATTTTAAAAACCTACCACCTTATGCTAGAAAAGAAAATCTATGAAAGTGATTAAAAAAATAATAACATTTGCTTCCTAATTTTGTTTTGAAAACATTACCTTATTTTGTCTTAAAACAACTAAAAGAAATTTCATAAAAAAATATTTATAAATGCAGCATAGAAATAGGGCTACACTTTGGCAAGCCTCAATTTGTTAATTTAACGACACAACTTCCTATAATAAGTAAATAATTAAGCATACATTAGTGTCTAAAAAATTAGCTCTCGATTTTAAGATTATCTATTTACATATTAACTTTTCAATTTTATCATGTTCTTAAATAAAAAAATTTAACTTGAAGATTTACTAATTTATTTACCCTCAAATATATAACTATGCAATATTTACCTTACAACATAATTATAAATTTTACATTATAATTAATTGTCGCTCACTTTTAAATTTATATATTATATACAAGTGTAAAAATTTTTCAATCATATGAAATCAATATATTATCAATTATTTAAAATATTTATAATATAATATTTAATATTATAATAATATAATTTTAGTTATGATTATATTATGCAATACGTAATTAGTTCCATTTAGATCAAAAGGTAATTTAATTATTTAGATGGATCCAAAGAGATATAGCCTTTATAATTCTACAACTTAGAAAAACTGAATAATTAAACCCAATTTTGATATGTTTGATATACGTATCTAAAATGCTATATGATAGAAAATGAAGTATTAGAATAAGCTTTTTAATTAAAAAAAA
>CATIWR010575350.1:0-10061 GCA_949677035.1 Omphalea diandra | reverse complement strand
TATTGCATGAAGTATGAGCATATTAATATTCATTACTATATTAGGAAGGCTCACCTCAAATTAGAGGACCCTTCATCTCCTAACCTCCTAGGACCCAAGTATGCTTGGGTACCTAAGAAAAAGTTATTTTCTTATATTGTGTAGGGATTTGTGGCAGCCACCAATAAATTAAGCAATTAGCATGTGGATAGTGGATGCTTTAAGCATATGACGGGCAATAAGAAGCTATTCATAGCATTGAAAGAAAAATAAGGTGGACATGTCACATTTGGTAACAATGCCAAGGGTAAGGTAATTGGAATTAAAACCATTAGTAAGAATGGTTATTCTTTGATTGATGATGTTTTATTAGTTAATGGCTTACAACATAATTTGTTGAGTGTAAGTCAATTATGTGACAAAGGTAATAAAGTCACCTTTGATCCTAGAGAATATCGAGTTACCACATTAGTGAATGATAAGGTTATTTTCAAGGGTGAAAGGAAAGGCAATATCTACTCAATTGACTTAGACAATTTGGCTAACTAATCTTTCAAGGACTTATGTCTTTAGTAATGAGGCTTCGTTATAGCATAGAAGGCTTGAACATGCAAGCATGGATCTATTACAAATCCTATCAAAAGGAAAGCTAGTGGAAGGCCTTCCCAAGCTAAGCTTCACCAAAGACAAGACATGTGGTCTTTGCCAAATGAGGAAGCAACATCAAGCATCCCACAAAGCTAAAAATGTTGTAAGTTCATCTAGACCCATTTAACTAATTCATATGGACTTAATAGGACCTACTAGAAGTGCTAGCTTAGGTGAAAAACATTATGCACTAGTCCTAGTTAATGATTATTCTAGGTTTACTTAGGTATCCTTTCTAGCTCATAAGAATGATACCTTTAATGCTTTCAAAAGCTTTGCAAATCAAAACGAAAAGGGTTACTTCATTTCTTCTATTAGAAGTGACCATAGAGAGGAATTTCAAAATGAGTCTTTTGAAACCTATTATTTAGAGAATGAAGTTTTTCATAACTTTTCAACTCCTAAAACACCATAACAAAATGGTATTGTAGAGGAAAAATAGAACATTAGTAGAAATGGCTAGAACCATGCTCAATGAGTATTCTTTACTGAATTGGTTTTGGGTGAAGCCATTAAAACTTTGTGTTATATTACAAATAGAGTTTTTAAAAGGCACATTATCAATAAGACATCTTATGAGCTATGGAATAGTAGAAAACCCAAGATATCATACCAAAGAGTATTTGGATGTAAGTGTTATATATTGAATACCAAGGATAATCTTGGAAAATTTGATTTCAAGACCAATGGAGGTATATTCTTATGCTATTCCACCTCTAGCAAGGCTTATAGAGTCTTTAATAAGAGTTTTATGCTAGTTGAAAAGTCTATGAATGTTACTTTTAATGAATCTAGTAAACTTGATCTTGGAAAAGGTATTTTTATTAATGATCTTGTAGGTGACCTTGAAAAATTGAAGTTAGAAGACACTACAAGAAAAGAAGATAAAGATATGAAAGAAGGTAAATCATTAAGAGTAGATGAGGAACCACAACATCAATAAGTAGTTGAGCCAAGTCAAGATCTACCCAAGGATTAGAGACTCTCCAAGGAACACCCAAAGATTTGATTATTGGTGATACCTTTAAGGGTGTAAGTACTAGATCTCAACTTAATCTCTTAGATAATAATCTTGCTTTTGTTTCTCAAATTAAGCTAAAATCTATTGATGAGGCTCTTGATGATGAAAGTTGGGTGATTGCTACGCAAGAGGAACTCAACCAATTTGAGAGAAACAAGGTATGGAAACTTGTCCCTAGACCTAAAGAGCATCCAATCATAGGTTGCGAATGGGTGTTTAAGAATAAGTTAGATGAACACAGTTTCATCACTAGGAATAAAGGTAGATTGGTTGCTAATGGTTACAACAAAGAGGAAGGCATAGATTATGATGAAACATTTGCCCCTATAGCAAAATTAGAGGCCATTAGGATTCTTTTATCCTTTGCATGCCATATGAATTTCAAACTCTTTCAAATAGATGAAAAAAGTGTATTTTTAAATGGAGTAATTGAGAAAGAAGTTTATGTTGAACAACCTCCTGGTTTTGAGTCTCATAATTTTCCTAATCATGTTTTTTAATCGAATAGAGTCTTGTATGGATTGAAACAAGCTCTAAGAGCTTAGTATGAAAGGCTTAGTTCATTTCTTTTGAAAAATGATTTTGATAAAGGAAAGGTAGACACTACATTATTTGTTAAAAGGCATAAGCATGATACACTTATTATACAAATTTATGTTGATGATATAAGTTTTGGTGCTACTAATGAATCTCTTTGTGAGGATTTTGCTAAGTGTATGACTAGGGAATTCGAAATGAGCATGATGGAAGAGCTCAAGTTCTTTCTCGATCTATAAATCAAGCAAACCAAAGAAGAGATCTTCATCAACCAAGCCAAATACATAAAGGAGATACTTAAGAAGTTTGGCATGGATAGTTGCAAAGTAGCAAAAACCCCCCACAAATGGTATCATCAAGTTGGATAAAGATGAATCGGGTAAGACAGTAGATGAAAAGAAATATTGAGGTGTGATCGGATCTCTACTTTATGTAACTGCTTCTAGGCTTGATATTATGTTTAGTGTCTGCATGTGTGCTAGTTTCCAATCCTCTCCTAAAGAGCCACATCTAAATGTTGTTAAAAGAATTTTTAAATATTTACATGGTATATTAAACTTAGATTTATGGTATCCTAGGGACTCATCTTTTAGTCTCATAGGTTATTTGAATGCGGACTATGTAGGTAGTCTTTTAGATATAAAGAGCACTTCTGGAACTTGCCAATTTATAGAAGAATGTCTAGTATCTTGGTTTAGCAAAAAGCAAGTTTTGGTTGCCTTATCCACCACACAAGCCGAGTATGTAGTTATGGGTTGTTGTTGCACCCAAGTCCTTTAGATAAAACAACAATTAAAGGATTTTGGCAAAGTGATTGATCACATTCCCATTAAATGTGATAACACTAGTGTTATCAATCTCTCTAAGAATCCCATCCAGCACTCTAGGAGTAAACACATAGACATTAGACACCATTTTCTTTAAGATCATGTCCTAAAGGTGATGTTGTGTTAGAATTTATTGACATAAATCAACAATTTACTAATATTTTCACTAAACCTCTCAATGAAGAAAGATTGAGCTTCATTAAGAGAGAATTAGGAATGTTTGATGGAAGCTCCCCAAAGTGAAAATTTGATCTTATGTGTTGATTATATGTGTGTTGATTGTATGTCTTGTGATTTTTTTTTTTTTGTGACATATTGCAATTAATTTAGCATCAACAGGTGGATCACAATTTTGAATTTTTCAAAAAAAAAACTTAATTTTTCTTCTTATCCTTGCTAACTTGTAATTCGCGATCACAATTCATTATTCACGGTTGCGAAGTAATGATCCATGTCACCTGGATGGCAAACTTCAATTCGCGGTCGCGACTATAATTCTCCACCGTAAATTTGGTCAAGATTTCAAATTTCATACTATTGGAAGTGCATATTTTCGAGGAATTTTTGTTCATTACTCACATTTTTCGAAAATTACAGTCACGATTCATGAATTCGCAAATGTGAATTTGAGTAACTATCAAGCCATTAAGTGACTTGACTGTCAACCATTTCCAACTCTTCATAAATCCAATTCTAGCCCTTTCTAGCTATTTACACACCCCTTTAATGGCTATATAAACCCACTAAATAGTGATTCTTATCACTTCATCCTACTCTAAAACAATTATCTTTCCAAAACTCTCTAAATTCTCAAAATCTCTCTAACTTCTTTCATGGCTCCCAAGAAGATTTTAAGAGCAAAAAATGGCAAAGTTGTGGCTCAACCATCTACACCCCCAACACTTCATCTAATGAAGAGCATCACAAAGGAGGAGGAGGAGCACTTCAAAGCGAACTCTTTAGACATCATCCTCCCTAATCAAATCCCTTTCTACATTTTTATTAGAGACTCTTGGAATCAATGCAAAAATTCATGCATTCCTATCGAACTTAGGCTAGAATGAGTTCATCTTTTGAGATGAACCCGGTTATGAAGAAGTCATTAGAGAATTCATGTGCACAGTTCAATTAAGTTGCAAAGTCGAATCACGAGTGAGGCAATACGGGTTAGTTTTTCAGGCTTTTGATGATCCATATTTTATTACTTTTGAACAACTTTCCTCCCTTTTCAACCTTCAAGTCAGAGAAAATATTTCTTTCATTATCTCCATTCTTGATGTGAACATTGTATATGTTTAAGAGATTAAATGGGTAGGCGAGAAAAGTAAAGAAGTCAAAAAAGTTATAAGTTGTAGTACACAAGGAAATAGAAGAACAAAAATGGAATGGGCATTATTATGGATAGGACAATAAGGGATGTTGCAGTATTGGTGAAGAGAGCAAGAGATAGGATTATTAGAATTAAGGTAGTGTTAGAATGTAAGATAATTAATGTGGTTAGCACATATACACCACAAGTCGGTTTAGGTAATGAGAGTAAATAAAGATTTTAGGAAGACAAGGTTGATGTCATGCAAGATATACTAAATGAAGAGAATATCTTTATTGGTGGAGACTTGGATGGACATGTCACTTGACATATAAATGGTTTTAAAGAAGTTCATAGACGTTGGGGCTTTAGGAGTATAAATGAGGAAGGAAAAAAAATCTTTGACTTTGCCATAGCTTATGATATAATATTGGCTAATACTGGCTTTGTCAAAAGGGAATCTCATTTAGTAACCTTTAAAAGCAGGCATAACAAAAGCCAAATTAACTACTTCCATTTAAGGAAGTCAAATCAAGTCATGTGTAAGGATTGCAAAGTTATTCTAAATGAAGCTTTAACAACTTAACATATGTTATTAGTTTTGGATGTCAAGATCAAGTGTCAATCTAAAAGACCATCTCATAATGCCCCTGCTAGGATCAAATGGTAGGAGATAAAAGGGGGGAGGGCGAGAGAGAAGTCTAAGAAGTTTAAAAATGAGTTGAGAAATATAGGGACATAGGAGCCAAATATCATAGCAAATGATTTATGGGTGGACATAAGTAAAAAGATTTGAAGGGTAGGTTGAAAGGTGCTAAGAGGAGCTAGAGGATAATGCCCACCATCAAAGCAGGGACGGTAGTTGGAGTGAAACAATCTAAAAGCCAATAAAGAATAAAAGAGAACGGTGCAAGAAACTATCTAAATATGCAAAAGAAAAGGCATATATGCATCACAAAATAGCAAAAAAGGAAGTAAAGAAGGCAGTGAGTCAAGCTAAGACACAGTTTTATAAGAATCTTTATGACAAATTGCGAATAAAAGAAAGGGAAAAAATATCTACAAGTTGACTAAGATGAGGGAAAGGATATCTAAAGACTTAAATTAAGTTAGTTGTATTAAGAAAAAGGAGAATAGGATTTTGGTAAAGGAAGAGGATGTTAAGGAAAGGTAAACGTGCTACTTTGAGAATCTCCAATGAAAGCTATAATGAAAACCTAATAGGAAGGGACCAATAGAGATAGAGAATAATGTGAACTGTACTAGAAGAATTCAATTCTTAGAAGTTAAAGAAGCTTTGAGAAGAATGAAACTAGGCAAAGCACGTGGTCTTGATAGGATTCCTATTAAAGTGTGGAAATGCTTAAAAGATGTAAGGTAGCTTGGTTAACTCATTTGTTTAACAAGATTTTGGTCTCTAAAAAGATGTTGGATGAATGAAAAAAAAATTATTGGTACCAATCCTTAAAAACACATCCAAATTTGGTCCAACTATAGAAGGATTAAGTTCATAAGCCATACTATGAAGTTATGAGAAAAAGTGGTGGAACATCGCATTCAGTGTTGTACATCTGTCTCAGCCAACCAATTTGGCTTTATGCCAAGTTGATCCACTATGGAAGCAACCTATATTAGCATAAGTTCAATGAAGAACCAAAGAGAAATGAAGAAAGATTTGCATATGGTGTTTATCAATTTAGAAAAAGTCTATGATAGAGTACCACAATAAGTATTATGGTGGGCTTTAGAGTATAAAAATGTGTCAGTTAGATACATCCAAGTAATAAAGGACATGTATGATAGGGCAGTCACTAGTGTTTAAAAATTTAAAGGAGATACGAGAGACTTCCCTATCACAGTTGGACAATATCAAGGGTCGACATTAAGTCCATATCTTTTCACGATAGTCATGGATGAATTGACAAAAGATATATAAGACATTCCTTGATATATGATGTTTGCTAATGACATAGTGCTAATAAATGAGACTCAGGCGAAAGTAAATATAAAGTTAAAGCTTTAAAGAAATACGTTAGAGGCAAAGAGTTCTAGAATTAAAAGGACTAAGATGGAGTACATGCATTGTATGTTTAGTAAGGGTAGTAGTAGGGAGAATATAAGAGTACAGTTAAACAAAGTAGTTATACCTTAAAGAATACATGCATCAGGTGTGTTGTGTGATCATAAGATTTCAAATAAGCTAGAAAAAAATTATCGCACTGCGATAAGACTCGCTATGATGTATGAGAGTGAGTGTTGGGCGATAAAGGCGCAACAAGTTTCCAAGATAAGTGTGGTAGAGATGAGAATATTGAGATGGATATATGGTCATACTAAAAAAAATAGAGTTCGTAATGAGTGTATTAGGGATAAAGTCGGAGTTGCCCAATAGTGGATAAGTTGAGGAAAGAGAGATTGAGGTAGTTTGGACATGTGAGTCATAGACCTTTAGATGCATCAGCTAAAAAAGTATAACATATTAAAGTAGACATAAATAAGAAAGGGAGGGGTAGACCAAAGCTCACATGAAGATGAGTAATTCAAAATAACTTAGAGACTTTACAACTTTTTGAGAATGTAACCCAAGATCACTTCAGGTGGAAAAAGTGAATCCATATAGCCGACCCCAATTAACTTGAGATTAAGGTTTAAGGGTTGTTTGATAAAACAACTTAGCACTTAAAATTAATATTTTAAGCACTGAATTTTTTAAACTTGTTTGATAACCTAATTTATTTATTACTAAAAAGGTTCAGTTCAATTAAAATTCTATTAAAATAATAAGTCAAAATTTTTAACTTAAAATTATCAGTTAACAAGCTCAACGAACAAATACTAAAATATTTTTGTTAATATGACCTATATATCCTTCACAACTCAATAAACTCTCTTTTAAAAATAAAATTCAATTAATATCTATTCAATAATTATAATTGTTAAATAGATTAATTAGATTCAACTTTAATTTTTTGTTCATACCAAACAACTATACAATTAAAAGCTTTCAACATTTAAATCATTAAGTACTTAAAATTTAGGTCTTAAAATTTCAGAACTTAATTTTCTGTCTTACCAAACACCAACTAAGTTGAGTTAAGTTGAGTTGAGTTGATGTGATATCGTGAATTAGTAAGTGTTGAGAAAATTATGTGATTAATTAGCAATTAATTAAAAATTAATTATATAATTAATTTTTAATTACTTAAGAAATTAGGTAGTACTTTTTAGTATATGAATTTAGGAATTAATAAGAAAATTAGGGATTAATTATTAATTTATAATTAATTAGATAATTATGAATTAATTATTATTTATGTAATAACCTTTTGAAATTAATGGGAAAGTTATTAAGAATTTATTATTAATTTTGAAATTAATGTGTAGTACATTATTTTATTTGGTATATTTATTAGTGAATAAGAAAATAAATAATATATTTAAAATTAATATTGATGATATTATTTGAATTGTATATTAATTATAAATTTAAGAAGTAATTATTAATTATAAATTTTGTAAGTAATTAAAAATTAAAAATTAATTATTAATTGTCTAATTAAAATTTTTAATTTATTAGAAAGTTATGAATTATTAGAAATTTATTAGTTATTGAGGAATTTATTTTTTGACCATATATATATTTGTTATATTAATTAGGAAATAACAAATTAATTAAGACATTAGGAATTAATTTTTAGTATAATATTTTAAATTATTTATTAATTAACAATGTAAGAATTAATTAACAAGTTTGAATTAATTATTAATTTTGTAAATAATTTTTTAACTTTGTAATTAATTTGTGCAATTAATTATAAAAATGGCAATTAATTTATAATATATGCATTTATTTTGTTTATTAATTTAGAAATTAATAATGAAATATTAATTTTGTAATTAATTATGAAATTAGTAGTTAATTATTATTTTGTAATAAAAATGTATAATTAATTAAGAAATTAAAAATTAAGTTTTAAATTTTATGTTGTATTATTCTTAATTATAGAATGTGATATTCATTTGATTATTGTTATAAATATAAATTAATTTACATAAATTTAGTTGTGATGAAGGGTTATGTTTAAAGTGTTTTTTTGTGCAATTTTTTTTTTTACAACTTTGGAAATTATGGATGGAAATACATTAAAAGTGATTTTTTCTTGCAGGAACTAATTATAAACCTGGTATTAAGGTTTGGTAGGTTTTGATTACATCAAAACTCTGCCAAAATTTTATTAAACTATTAGAATTACGCATTATAAATCCATTTAGTGAAACACACACGTTAAGTGTGAGTAATTCACTAAATTGTCACATAGGACAATTTAAAAATGCATTGTCTAAATAAAACCGTGACATGAGTATGAATTTTGGTAGTATGATATTATTCTTCATGTACATGTTGAAATATGTGTAGATTAATATGATATGAAACTTGTGATAAGATGTCTATCGCATTTGCTTATACATATTTTATATTGTACACTTAGAGAACTGTGGGGATATGTTGCCAAAATTTATACAAGTGCATTGGGACAATATATAATGCATTTTTGAATGGATTAGGTTTAACCCTTGAAAATACATAAAATTGAATGAATCCTAGGTATGAAATTACAAATGTGAAATATAATGATAGTTGTTTATCTATGACATAATTTTAGGTATAAAATAATGAGTTCATATTGTGAATGGATGTATCGTAAGTTAACTGATGTGCTATTAAATCCATAATTTTAAAGGGCATGAAAACTTGTATAATGTTTGCTTGTAGCCATGTAGAGTAAATGGATGGCAATAAGATATGTGTCCATGTAATCATATGAAGTGTCAAAATTGATGATATGAAAATGTGAAATAATTAGGATGGAGTACAGTGGGAAAGTTGGGATGTCCTTATTGCATGGATAACTCAGATGTTTTTACTCTACCAAAAGAAGGCAAGACATCATGGTTTGACAATCAACATAAATTTTTTCTAGATGAACATCCATCTTGGAGGAACAAAACTGCCTTCTTTAAAAATAAAATCATGACTGACACTACACTACTAATCTAGCCTGGATATGAGATATTAGCATAGATAAAGGAATAAAGATTGTAGAAGGTCACCAATATAAATGGTTATACAATTAATGGACCCATTTCAAAAGTATTTGGGCTAGAGAAAATGATGCATACTTTAGGATTTTCCATATTGAAAAATCAACCTGATCAGGAATAATTTATATGTGATGCATATTAAGAAGAATGTTTTTGATAATGTGTTTAATATGATGATGAAAGTGGAAGGAAAAACTAAAGAACATGCCAAATCAAGGGAAGACATGAAAAAATTTTTCAAAGACCGAAATTAGATCGTGATCCTAGAACTAAAAAATATCCTAAAGCTTGTTACACTCTTGACGAAAAAAGAGGCTCTATGTGAATGGGTTAAAGGATTGTAATTTCCAATCTATATTTCACATATGGGCAAATGTATAGACATGTAAAGTCTTCAATTGTTTGAAATGAAAAGTCACGACTATCACATGTTCATGCAGCAGTTAATACCAATTGCATTTCAGGAATTGCTTTTAACACATGTTTGGCAAGCCCTTATTGTAACATCCCTAGTCATATTCATTAGCATTATCACATGAGCATATGCATTAGATAAATAATCATTTAGAAGTACCATTGCATTTGGGGACATTGGAACATATATGTAGTGTTTGTATAGTTGTATGGCAAATTGTTT
>CATIWR010575319.1:0-72266 GCA_949677035.1 Omphalea diandra | reverse complement strand
CCTTGGTAAAGGGTAGGTGTTTTTAGGCTAGTGGACTACAAAATAATTGATCATGCTTGCTAAATATTCTCTTAAATGAAACTCATATGATCTTTTAATAAAAAATAAATCTTATGCTAAAACATAATCTTACTCTCATGGACCTTAAAAATAATAGAAATTCTAGACCCTTACTTGATATCTTTTGCAAAATAGAATTGAACTGCCTTGATAAACAAATACATCTTCTTCTTCCTCTTTTTTCTTTGAAAATTTTTTCTTTATTTTCTTTTTTCTTTCTTTTCTCTTCTTTTATATCATTCATTTTTTTTGACTTTTTTGTATTTTAAGAGGAAGAAAGAAGAATTACTAAAAAAATACACAAGCAACAATTCAAAAATTAAACAATTAATCAAATAACATTCTTTGATTTCTGCCCCAAATAATAAAACACTCAACTCTACACTTAAGACTTCTCATTAATTTTATGAAACAACCCCTTGTAATTGTAGAAATCAAATCTCATCCTAAAGCAAACATGATCAATTTAATATTTTAAGAGACTAGGTTTCATTGGCTAGCTAAACATGGGATAAACAAAAAAATAGGGTTCTTGTTGGCTCGAAGAGGTCACTAAATGGATAAAAGGGTCGATAAAAAAAAAACAAATAGCTAATCCTAAATTGCCTTAATCATTTTTATGCTTGTATTCGATAATGTGGTCTCAAAATGATAACAAATCAAGTTCTAGAGACTCTAGCACTATTTAGGATTCACTCAACAAAAAATTCACAAAATTAAGCACATTACAAGGAAAAAAGACTCAAACTTTTGTTTATAGTGTAAAAAAAATGAATTTTAATTTTTTTAGAATTTGTAAACTTTCAAATCTTGAAATTTTCTTAAAAAATAGCGATAATTAAATATCTATGATAGAAAACAAGATTTACCATTTAAGAAAGTGAATCTAAGGCATAACTAGATTTTTTTTTTGATCAAGTTAAAATGAAAATGAGAGAAACTACAAAGCCAATAATGAGTCAGTCACACAATAAAGCAAATAAAATAATAATTTTTTTAAATATAAATAAATGAAGAAAGTAAAATAAAATGCAATAGGAATAAATAAAAATAAAAAAAATTATCAAACAATATAAATCCTCCCTCACACTTAAGACACATTGTTCGCAATGTGGAGGAGAAGTCTTCAGACAAAACAAAAAAATAACATGGTAAAAACAAAAAGAAAAAAAAACAAAGGAATTAGGAAACTTCCCTGGAATCTCAAGGGGCAGGTGAAGGAAACCGTGGCAGAAGACATTGCATAGAATCTTGAGAAGGAGCTCACCATGTTGAACCAATTGTTGAGACATTTGGTTTTGCACATCTTTCAAACGATTTTGGTGTTCATGCAATGTGCGAACATCGCGAAGTAGGTGGGACAGTAGACGTTGGGAAGGTTCACCAACTGCTGGTGGAGGTTCCTGTGATAGCCCTGCTTGCCTTATATCAGCAAAAGCATCATCCTCGGAGGGCGAGTGATTTGAGATAGTGGATGGTTGAGTGTAGGTGTGATCAACAGAGAAGAAGCTCAAATGGCGGAGTGTATCAGCAGATATTGGTGACTCCATAGGAACCATGCGTGCACCTGCAAAATCAACCCCTAAACTTACAAAAAGATTGGTTAAGAGTGTGGGGAAAATAAAATTTTTGTTCGACCGCGAGAGGCGAACATCATGAATGCAGGTAGGTAAAATGGGAGCTAAAGGGACACCTTCGATATCACCTAAATCATGAATCATTTTATGCACAAGGTAAATATCACTAAGGCGCACTTCATTAAGAGCACTAGCCTTGGGAAAGACATTAGATGCCGATAATGTAATTATGATTCTCGAAAGGGATCCAAGTGTTTAGCTAAGTATCATGAACGGTCCAGTTGGTAGCACGCAATTAAGCCCAATTACGAAGTAGCTCTAGACAAATTAAGAGTTTCATCACTTGGGATGTGATGCTGATTGGTGATTCTATTGAGACTTAAAACAAGTAGAGGGCCGACATTGGGAACTTCTAAAAAAGATGCGAGAAAAGTGTAAGTGAGCACTACTCTCTGACTACAAACAAAAGAATGAATCTCTAAACAATTCTTGATCGTTTTGTTTTCAATGTTAGTGTAAAATTCACGGACTATTTAAGGGCAATATTGACCTTGAAAATCTAAGATTCGTTCCCATCCTAGCGTATGAAATGCAGCTCGAATGCAGAGGGACGTATCAACATCCGAAGTAATAGAACGTTCACTAATGAATTTATGCAGAATATGCTTATCGTACCAAGTCGAATCGACCACGGAAGTAAACCTTGTGTTATCGAAATTGGTAATGAGTTGGGCAAGGTGTTTCGAAGGTCGACGCTGAGACATGAGATGCAATTATAGAAAGATAGGGCAAACAGCTCACAATGAAAACCAGTATACACAGCACAACCAAGAGGAATATCACTATCAGAAAAATAGTCAGCAAGATAATACCTAAACAGAGTGTAGAATCACCCATAATGAAGTACTAGAAATAATAAAAGCACAAGCTTAAGTCCTAAGACAAAATTGAAATTGACTATCAAAAAAATAAAAAGGAAGGATATACCAGAAAAAAACTCATAAAAATTGAAGTAGGTAGTGTAACAAATTGGAAAAAAAATTGGTGGGTGGGTTAGCAGATTCGGGTCGGCTCGGTGAGGGGTGAAGGAGTGAGCTGAGGGGGGATGCGGCTGTTGTGAAAGGATGGCTAGAAATTGTTTCTCTAGAAGAAATTGCAGGTGCTATTGATATGCCAAGCCTAGTTGGAACCACATTTGTGTATGGCAGCTGCTGTTAAGAAAGATCATGAAATTGAGGGGAGAGAGCCTTACATACTGCTGCCATGTCTAATGATGTGGAATTGGTCAATCTTTAGCCAGAAGGGTAAAGCCATGGGTTGTTTTTTTTTTTTTTATAAGAATATATAAAAATATCGCAGCAGCCATGTGCGGTGATGCACACATGGCTTGCTGCTGAACCGCACAAATTTTGCTTTGTCTTTCTCTTTTTTTTTTTTTTTGACATGTGTAGTCCAACGCACATGGGACCGCACAAGCACTAGATTTGTGCACATAATGTGCGTATCACAGCCTGTTAGAATTTTTTTTATATTATGTTTTTTTAATTCTTTTTTTTTTAAGCAATATTTCTCAAAATTGAGAAAGTCTAACTTCTCATAAACTATTTTCTCATCGAATTCACCTCCAAGATAGAGGTTCAAACGATAACCATTCACTTTAAATGTACCTTTTTCAAGATGAGTTGCCTCGACTGTGCCGTAAAAAAAAATTTATTTGACGGTGAATGGTCCAGACCATCTAGATTTGAGCTTACTCAGGAATAATTTGAGGCGAGAGTTATAAAGAAGTACTTGATCTCCTTCGTTGAACTGCTTGGATTGACGAATTCTCTTGTCGTGATACTTTTTGGCCCTCTCCTTATACAATTTGGAGTTCTCATATGCCATTAATTGTCATTCCTCGAGTTCATTCACTTAATGTTTCCGCTTCTCACCTGCAAGGTCAAGATTAAAATCAAGAAATTTTATAGCCCAATACATTTTATACTCAAGCTCTACAGGCAGATGACATGCTTTTCCATAAATTAACCTATACGGCGTAGTGCCAATAGGTGTTCTATAAGCCCAAAGAGCGCCATCTAACTTAAGGGACCAATCTTTCCTAGATTGTGCAACCGTCTTTTTAAGAATCCGTTTGAGATATCTATTAGCTACCTCAACTTGACCGCTCGTTTGAAGATGATACCGGGTTGCGACTCTATGTGTAATACCATATTTTTGAAGCACCTTTTTAAATTGCCCATTACAAAAATAAGTACCCCTATCACTTATTATTGCTCGTGGTGCACCAAAACGCGAGAATAACTTCTTAAGGAACTTAACTACAACCCTAGCATCATTTGTGGGTAAAGCTTGTGCTTTAACCCACTTAAAAACATAATCTATAGCAACTAGGATGTATTCATTTCCAAATGAAGTTGGGAAGGGGCCCATGAAGTCAATATCCCAAATATCGAATATTTCACATACTAGAATATGGTTTTGAGGCATTTCATCATGGCGAGAGATATTACCTGATCGTTGGCAATTATCACATTGCTCTACATACTTTTGGGCATCCTTATAGATAGTCAGCCAATAATAACTTGATTAGTAGACTTTTTGGGCTGTCCTATTTACACTATAATGCCCTCCAGTGGGTCCAGCATGGCAATGCTCTAAGATTTTCCAATCCTTCCGAAGTTGGGACACATCTCCTCACAATTTGATCCGCACAAATTTTGAACAAGTAGGGGTCCTTCCAAAAGTAATTCTTTAAATTCAAAAAGAACTTTCTCTTTTGATGATGAGACATTCCCTTTGGTAGAACTTCACCTACCAAGAAATTTGCTATGTCAACAAACTATAGAACATCTAAATCACTGACTTCTTTAATGTTGTAAAGATGCTCCTCAGGAAATTGATCATTGATCTTGACTTCGTCGAGCTTTTCTAAATTAGGATTGCTAAATGAAATAGATGGTCAGCTGCTAGGTTTTCAGCACCCTTCTTATCACGGATCTCAAGATCAAATTCCTGCAACAGTAAAATCTATCAAATTAATCTAGGTTTTGCATCTGACTTAGTGAGCAAATAACGCAGAGCAGAGTTGTCAGAATAAACGACTTTAGACAATAACAAATAAGATTTAAATTTATCAAACACAAACCACAACTAGTAACTCCTTCATAGTTGTGTAATTCTCTTGGGTGTCTGTGAGAGTCTTGCTAGCATAGTAGATGGGCTGAAAATGCTTGTCTTTCTGCTGTCCGATAATGGCGCCTACTGTAAAGTCACTTGCATCACACATTAGTTCAAAAGGAATAGTCCAATTCGGTGCTACCATGATTGGGGCATTGGTCAATTTGTTCTTAGGAGTGTTAAATGCTTCTAAACATTCTTGAGTAAAAACAAATGACACATCTTTTTCAAGCAACTTAGTTAAAGGCCTAGCAATCTTAGAAAAGTCCTTAATGAACCTCCTATAAAACACGACATGCCCTAAAAAACTCCTAATTGCCTTAATTGAAGTCGGGGTGGCAACTTAAAAATAGTTTCAATTTTTGCTCTATCTACCTCAATCCCCTTACACGAGATTTTGCGCCCTAAAATTTTACTCTCTTGCGCCATAAAATGATACTTTTCCCAATTTAACACCAAATTGATCTCCTCACAATGCTTAAGCACTCTTTCTAAATTATGAACGCATAAATCAAAACAGTCACCAAAAACAGAGAAATCATCCATGAATACTTCCATAATATTTTCCACAAGTTCATCAAAAATTGTCACCATGCAATGCTGAAAAGTAGCGGGTACATTGCACAATCCAAAACACATTCAACGATAAGCAAACGTACCATAGGGATAAGTAAATGTCGTCTTTTCTTGGTCCTCCAGAGCAATAGGAATTTGAAAGTAACCAGATAGAACATCTAGGAAATAATAGTACATATGCCCTTATAATCGCTCTAGCATTTGATCTTTGAAAGGTAAAGGGAAGTGATCTTTCCTTGTGGCATCATTCAACTTTTGGTAGTCAATACATACTCTCCACCCGGTGACGATTCTTGTAGGAATCAACTCATTCTTCTCATTTGGAACAATCGTCACTCCTTCTTTCTTTGGTACTACCTGCACAACATTTACCCACGAACTATCAGAAATAGGGTAAATTACTCCTGCATCAAATAATTTAATCATCTCAACTTTTACAACTTCTGCCATGTTAGGATTTAGTCTCCTTTTTGGTTGCACAACTGGTTTAAAGTCATCCTTCATGAGAATCTTTTGTGTGCAGAAAGAGGGACTAATTCCTCTTATGTCTGAAATCTTTCAAGCAATTGCCCTATTGTGTTCTTTAAGTATAGTTAAAAATTTCTCCTTTTGCTCATCTTTCAGATCAGATGCTATAATCATTGGGAGCTTTGAATCTTTTACCAAAAATGCATACTCTAAATGCGCAGACAATTTCTTCAACTCTAATGTAGGTGGGTCTTCAACGGATGATTTTAATTTGTATTCCTCATTCCTATCAATCTCATCAAAAGCTTTCTCCCTTACTATTGGTTCATTAGCCTTTAGATAGACTGTTTGCTCACTTCTCACACCTTCCTCTTAGCTTGTCTCTTCACCTTGAACAAGACAATGCTCTGAAGAATCTTGAAAGATAATTGTCTGCATACAATCAGAAACAACACAATCCATAAAATCAATGAAATAACAAGTGTCATCTTGATTAACTGAGTGTTTAACAGCATTAGAAATTTTAAAGGTCACTTCTTCATCTCTAACCCTTGAAACTAATTTAACCGCATTAACATCAATTAAAACTCTGCCTGTAGTAAAAAATGGTTGACCCAAAATTAATGGAACCTCAACATCGACATCCATATCAAGTAAGACAAAATCAGCGGGAAAGATGAATTTGTCTACCTTCACCAACACATCCTTAATGATACCTCTAGGGTATTTAATTTATCTATCAACTAATTGAATACTCGTTTTAGTTGGTTTAGGCTCTCCTAATCCTAACTTATCAAATAATTTATAAGGCACTACATTTATGCTTGCCCCTAGATCAGCTAAAGCCCTATCTATTGTCAAATCCCCAATAAGACAGGGGATAGTATAACTCCCTGGATCCTTGAGCTTTTGAGGTAGTTTGTTTTGCAAGATGACCGAACATTCCTCACTAAGGATTACTATAGATAACTCCTCAAGTCTCTTTTTGTTGGCTAGGAGTTCTTTCAAAAATTTTGCATACTTGGGCATTTGCGAAAGAGCTTCAATAAACCGTAAGTTAATGTGGAGTTGCTTAAAGAGTTCAAGAAACTTATCATAATGTTCATCTAAGTGATCTTTCTTAAGTCTCGCAGGATATGAAATGGTAGGTTTGAATTCCTTAACCGGCTTAGGATGTGCATCACTTTGGTCTCGGGTCTCTGCTATACTCTTCTCCTCGACTTGAGCTTTGGATCCAGCTTGTAATTCTTTTCTGCTTCTAAGGGTGATTGCCTTCACATGTTCCTTAGGATTCGTCTCTGTATTACTAGGCAAACTACCTTATGGCCTTTCTGAAATCATTTTAGCAAGCTGTCCAGTTTGATTCTCTAAATTGTGGATGAAAGCTCTTTGATTTCTCAACATTGTTTCATGATTCTTCAAAGTGGCATCTTGAGCTTGGAGTCACACATTAGAACCTTAGATGAATTTGGTCATTAGCTCTTCCAAATTTGATTTCTTCTCTTGGGGTGGTTGTTGCAGTTGTTGATAACCTAGTGGAGGATTACTCTTTTGTTGCCCTTGGTTCCTCCATGAGAAATTTGGGTGGTTTCTCCATCCTGGATTATAGGTGTTACTATAGGGGTTATTTTGTGATAATGTTCCCCATATAGTCCACTTGTTCTTGTTGTATTCCAAGCATATTAGGGCAATCTTGGCTTTTATGTCCCATTCCATACAAGTCACATTGCAACACTGACCCATTTATGGTGCTAAAACCAATCCATTAATCTTCCTATTCAAAGCTTCAACTTGACTTGCCAAAGCAGTGACCGAATTAAGATTATACATATCAGCAAGTTTGTTACTTTTTGAATTTGTTTGCCACTGATATCCGTTCATTGTCATCTCCTCAATCAATGCTTGAGCACCATCTGCTGTCTTATTGTTGAGAGAACCTCCTGCTATTGCATCTATCATTTGACGAGTCATGTGATTCAATCCACAATAGAATGTCTGAATTTGAACCCAAGTATCCAACCCATGTTATGGGCACTTCTTCAACAAATCCTTGAAGCGTTCCCACGTCTCATAAAGTGACTCGAAATCCAATTGAATGAACGATTAGAGATCATTCCTTAATCTTGTTGGCTTCACAGGTGGAAAATACTTCAATAAGAACTTCTCTGTCATCTGATTCCATGTAGTAATAGAACCCTTAGGAAGTGAGTTCAACCACCATTTGGCATTTCTCCTTAATGATAATGGGAATAACTTTAAACGAATGACATCATCCGTAGCTCCATTGATCTTGAAAGTGTCGCATATTTCCAAGAAATCAGCTAGATGAGAATTTGGATCCTCATTTGGCAAACCATCAAACTGTATTGACTATTGCACCATTTGAATGATATTCGACTTGATTTCAAAATTATTGGCTGCAACAGCGGATCTCACTATGCTTGTTCTAGCATCCATCACAGTGGGTTTGGCATAGTCAAACATAATCATTTGGCAAGCTGTCATAATTACTATCTCTTGATTATGCTTAATCTTTTCTTAACGCTTTTGTCTTAAATTTTGATGAAAAGTTCTCTCTATTTCACGATCTTCAGGTTCTAGCTCAGTTATGTTGCTTCGAGTCATAAACCGCTAAAGCTTCTGACAGGACTAGAAACCACAACAAAACTAAAACAAAAAGGGTAAAATAGGATGGAAAGAAAAAGAAAAAAATGAGAAAGAAAAAAAACGGCTAAATTAATAGATATAAAATGTTTCTAATATTTTAGTCCTCGGCGACAGTGCCAAAAACTTGGTACGAGTATATTATAGCGTAGAAGTATCGAGTGTCGATCCCTCAAGAACTAAAAGTATCAGTATTAGCTATTTCTCTATTATTTAACTAGTAATTTTAAGTGAATTAATTAACTAATAAAATAAAATAATTTAACAAACTAAAATAATGAATTAGAGAGTGGAAAAAGGCGATCAATTTGACAAATAACACTCAGGTATTGAATCATTCTAAAACTTATTAAGAAATTGGTTTTTCGATAATATACTCTAATTCAATGTTTATGGAACCATGAAAATTCCTTTACTATGTTAAAATCTTTCTCAAAATCATTAACATCTAATTCTAGATTGATTAATTGAAATCTCTTCCTAATTAAAACCCCTGAAATTGCATTATAGTTCATTAAATTTCACTATTAGGTTTGACCCTAATCCGAAAGATTTATATTATCATATCTTTAGGAGTACGTGCAACTTCTTTCAATTGTGCTAAATCTATTCAATAACTTGATTTCTCAATCTAAGTTTAAAGAATTAAAATAAGAATTAATATTCCGGATATATCAATTCAAGAAAATAAAGAGCAAACACAATTGAATTCCATAAAATAATTAAAAGATTGTATTATCTAAAAAATCACAATTCAAAACTCATCTTAGAGTTCATCGTACCCAAGTGTCTAATTAATTTAGTTCATAATTGAATTGCTAACCAACATCAAAATAAAGAGAAAGTAAAATAGAAAAGTGTTTATGATAAAAACTCTTGTATTCTTCAATTCTCTTCAAACTTGATAGTTCACCAATAATTTTTTTCTTGTGAATGACTTTTTCTCTAGAAATAAAACAAAGCAAAAACTCTCTAAAAAATAATAATTATAATCCTCCTTTTTCAAACACTTTTTCCCCTATTTATAGTCTCATATTTCCCTTTAAAATAGAAACAAAAAATTAGCATTCTCCACTAATTAAGAATTACAACAAACCAAACTTCCTCTCTTGTGAATAGGAGTCGGTGAAATTCCCACAATTGCATGGACTTCTCGGGTCTTCCTAATTGGAATGAAAATTGGACTTAAACTCTGTTTGAAAAATATCAAAACTGGTCGCTAAATAGTCGAATTTCTATTTAGTCTTTAAATTTCTGAAACTGCACAATTTCACCCATAAAACTCTCAAAATTCATCAATAAGCTCCAAGTCCCAGGATTTCTTATAAAATTACAAAATACAAACTAAAAGTGAGACATTATCTAGTATTTTTTTTTAAATTAGACTTATTTAACAGAAAAATTAGCCCTAAAAAAACTAAAAATAAAGAACTATCAATTGTGTAGGAACTGGTGTCAGGGAAGACAATAACGGAAGGACCTAAATGGGGCAGACTCTTTACTTTTTATCTTAATATACCAACTAAGCCAATAAGTGTGATTTCCTTATTTTGTAATTCTATTCAACATGATTGCAAATTATGTCATGAAAAGTTAGGTCATCCAAATGATCAAACTCTTCTATCAATGTTAAAATCTAGGGTGTTGAGCAATAAAATTCCTTTTTCAGTTAAAGATGTCACTGTTGATTGTTTTAGTTGCAAAATGGCTAAAAACAAAACTCTTCCTTTTCCATCTCATCATAATCATTCATCTCATTTTTTTGATTTAGTGCACAGTCATGTATGAGGGGTTTCACCAGTCATATCTCATGCACATTATAAGTATTTTGTCACTTTCATTAATGATAACTGTCATTTTGTTTGGATATATTTTTTGCGACACATATGAAGTTTTTGATGTCTTTCAAAGATTTTTAGCTTTGATTGAGAATCAATTTTTCCGAGATATCAAAATCTTTCAATCTGATTCTGAGGAGAAATGTATGTCTCAAAAATTTTCAGATTTTCTTCAACGGAAAGTAATTCTTTCTCAATAAAGTTATCCGTATACACCTCAACAGAATGAAGTGGCTGAGAGAAAAAATTGTCACCTTTTTTATGTGGTGCGTTCCTTACTTATTGAATCTTTTGTTCAATCACATTTTTGAATTGAGGCTCTATCTACTGTTGTACATCTGATAAATAGACTTTTATCCTCTGCTCTTAGCCATCAAACACCATATTTTCGTCTCCATAATCAACAACCTAAATGTACTCATTTACATCCTTTTGGATGCGTCTGTTTTGTTCTTCTACCGCCTCATGAAAGAACTAAGCTCTTTACTCAATATGTGAGATGTGCTTTTCTTAGTCACGTACCACATCAAAAAGGTTATCAATGTTATGATCCCACCATTCAACGGCTTTGTATTTCTCGTAATGTCATTTTTCTTTACCAATAATATTTTTTTTTCCCTTCCATGATGCCACCTCATACTTTTCTTCTCATTCTATTCTTCTTGCCTTTGAGAATGAGGTCAATTTTTTTTATATTGCTTCTCATGATTCTATCACATGATTTAGTCACATATGATCTATACCTTTTCCATTTGAAACTTTAGCCAACTATCTAAATTGACTAGTTGCCTTGTAGGACTCCACAAGAGCACGACATTTACTCATTTAGTCTAAAATTTTTTAATTTTAGGATTCTTATTTTTTATGCCTATGGTCCTGTGCATTTGGGTATAGTCAATAAAAATAATTAAAACGATATCTTTTGCTCAATACATTAAAGTTGATTCCTGTGGGATCTGATTGTATAGCTGTATCATTATATATGATACAGCTTTCTTCTGGAAGACTATTTCTTATAATACTATTGGTGAAATGTGATGTCAAATTGTAGAGGGTTGGTCGTATCAACGAGGAGGATGATCCTTGCGCTGAGGTATATGCAACTGTGTATTTCAATCTGCCTGAGGTTCAGAAAGCACTACATGTTTCCCCAGAATTTGCACCAGCTAAATGGGAGATCTGCAGGTACATCTGTTCAAAACACTTATGAAAAGCCAATATATAGTTGTCTTGTTACCTTGGTCTGATAAGTCGGTTCTCAGACATCATTAGTAGTGTTCTTGCTTTCTGTTTGGGAGACTGGAAATCATCAAACTAATTCCTAGTCAAGGACTAAATTTCCTGCCCAATTGCATGCATTTAATTGCAGACAGTGGAGTGGCATGCCCATATATAAGAACATGAACTTTGATTTTCAATATGTTCATGATGACTGGCGTGTACAGATGCTCACTATCAGAAAAATTCCAGTTTGTTTGCCTGTTAGGGTTATTTCAGTGAAGGTGTAGAATAACGGAAGCCCAAAACTGAACAGTGACCAACTGTGATTTGATGTCAAATTCATACCATAATCTATATCATCTTAGCATCTTCATGTGTTCTAAATTTTTTGATATATTATTTATGGATACAAGGAAAAATTTAGGCATCCTAACCTTGATGACATGCTTAAAATTGACAGATTACCTAATGTGAGAAATTTCAATTTGCAAATGAATAAAACTTCAATCCATATATCTTATATGGTCATCCATGGTATATCTTTCTTTCATACCCAATAACCTTGATTGAAGCGTGATAAATGCATGTCCTTACAAGTTGCAATACTTTCTCTCTTTGATTTCTGCTTTGCAGTGACTTGAACTGGAAGGATTCCCCTAGGACAGTGCTGGACATTTATCAGGAGCTCATACACTCAGGACTTCGTATATGGGTGTTCAGGTATCTTAGGCATACATTCTATGGTTCTACTGCCATAAGTTGCTTTTGATTTATGAACCATGCAGTAAAAACTACTGCAAACATGCGCTGAAACTGTCGATTTTATGCTTGCATCCATATTAGTTTATTGTGGGAATTATTTCTAGAGGTATATATGTGAGTTGACAACCCATTCAACCTGATCAAACCAAAAATAATAAAATAAAATAATAAAATAAAAATAAAAAAAATCCAAGCTGATTTTATTGTTCTGATAAATATTTGATTTTATTTCAGGTTGAAATACTTTGTTTGTATGTTGGTTTGGTTGAGTTCAACTAATAACAACTTGAAGCAATTATTCATGTATGAGTGCACTAATAATAACAAGAAGCATAAGAAAATATTATCATGATACTTTTTAAGTGAACTTGCTTATTGACCTAATTTTTTTAATTTTTCCCCAACCATTGTCATTCAAGTAGCCATGAAAGTAAAATCTCTATGAATATGCATATAATTAGAGAAAGAAATCATCTACAAATGGAAGAGGGAAAAACAATTCATGTTTGACATAAAGAAGAGACTATTGGTACTTCTGATTCAAAATCGTCCACTTTCATGACTTGGTTTCTGATTCAAAATCGTCCACTTTCATGACTTGGTTTTGATTTAGTATTTTCAGACTGATAGATATCAGTTTTTTGGCAGTTAACCTTCAACATTCCCAACCTTATATATCCCTAATTAGTACATTTATTTTATAATAATATTTTTTTATTTATTAGATCACTTTATTTATTTTATACAAAATTTAGATAATGGAAAATCAAGAAATTCCAATTTTTTTTCATTATATGCATATTGGTAGAGATTTTCATGTGCTAGATTTTCTATTTATTTTTATAAAAATATTTACACAACGGATATTGTAAATGTGGGTACATGTTGTCCTTTATTTATAGGCCACTCCTTCCAAGTTATTTTCATGTCCCAGAGGAAAGCATAAATATATTATAACAGCGTGAACTAATTATGGCTCAATAGTTGTGGAGGTTTCAACTGTCTTCCTCTTAATAACCAAACATTCAAAATTGAATATGGGATCAGAATATACATTAACAAATTTTAATGGCCAACAAAATTCTCAACATGTTACCTAGACATTTCTCTTGCAATATTCATCTATTTTTCTTCTTTAAATACCTATTCAAACAAATAGAATTTTGTTACTGATTGCATTGCTTGTTATTTTTTCTCCTTGTATGACAGTGGCAATGCAGATACTATTATGCCAATAACGGCCACTCGCTATAGTATAGATGCACTCAAGCTTCCAACAATAAATCCTTGGCATGCATGGGATGATGATGGACAGGTGAGTTACTTAGGAGAAATCCACATCATCTTCATTATAGCCATGAAACTTGATTTAGTTATTCTTGCAAAAAAATGACAAGATGCATTCTGAAACTCAAAATTGTGGTAGTAACATGGAGGAACTAATGTAATCTCTATCAAACAGGTGGGTGGATGGACCCAAGAATATGCTGGACTTACCTTCGTTGTGGTGAAGGGAGCAGGCCATGGAGTCCCTCAGGATAGACCTAAACTAGCTCTAACACTGGTGAAAGCTTTCTTGTCAGGAATGTCAATGCCAACCCTTGAACTAGTTAGTGCCTCGTGATGTTACCTTTTCCTTCTTGGTTTTTAATTTCAAGAACTTGGAGGACGCATCATGTGGTTGGTAGGTTGAGAGGTGATTCTTGCCTTTCTTGTTTCTGGTACATTCCGCTGGAGTTTAAGTACTTGTAATAATTGCTCCCATAGGTGAAGGGCCAATCCAGCGGAACAACAGACCAACTTTTATTCTTGAACGTGAAAATGCAAGTGTTTAGGAGTTTGGTTGTGCTGTACAAATATATTGATTGAGATTGTCTTTGTTTTGAGATTACAACAGGTCCAACGCCATTGCAATCAATATAACAAAGACACTTTATGTTGTTTTCTTTTTCTCGCTGGGTATCAAAGGAAGGAACACTTAGTATTGAAGTAGAACAGGCAAAAACAATTCTGTCGTGTTGTATTTTTCACATACATCCCACTGCTTGAATACTAAGGAAAAAGGGTCTTGTCTTCTTGGTGTTGTTGTTAAGCAGTTCCATCAATGCAAAGCCACTGACCAACAAAAATGGCATTGCAGTCGAGGTAAGCGCTAATTAGTCTTTCTTTCTGTTGTGCTGTGATTTAACCTCGAGTGAAAGGTCGTATTTTACATGGAAGAATAGTGCATTGAACAATCAATTATTAGAGAAAAACATGGCGGAAATTCCCTCTGACTCTCAAATTTTACTCCAAAATTCTCCTCAATCAATAATTCATTTTATCTTAATTAATCTTGATATTACTGCTCAATCAATTCTATCACGAACATGAAAGCTACAACCTGATTCCAATATCAACTTATCCAGTTTTGTATTATCATCACCAGCGACATGCACTTTCTGTTTCTGGTTCTAACATTCTTGCTGGAAAAGCTGTCACTTGTATCCTCCATATTTATACTTCTGATCTGGTTATCCTTGTTTTCTTTTTTCTGGATGTTTGAGTGGGGTTTGGGATTTTAGGCTCCATTGATGGATCTGTTCAATACAAGTATTCTGATTCTACATATATTTGCAGCATCATTTTGAGTTATTTGAATAACCATAGAGATTAAACACTACTTCCTTTCTTTGAATAACCATAGAGATTAAACACTACTTCCTGTTGTCTATTATTGATATGCTCGGATATTTTGTGAAAACACTTCTTGTTACTTGTTAATTATGGGTTGGTCTGGTGTCTTATCTTTATGCTTTTATCACCTGTTGCGGATTTGTATATTGGATTTTCAAGTTTGTTTATAGCGTCTTTATTTATGGACAATCAGATTGCTACACTGATTTCAAGCTTGCATCACTACCTCAAAGAATTAACATTGCTTCTGCTCTCTTCTTTACTATGCTGACTTAAAAGCATAATTAATACGATTTATCATACTTTCAATTGGTTGTTCTTAGCATTACTGTGGTTTCTTATAAGAGATGCTTTGTAGTTCTGATGCTATGTTGATTTCTGCGTTTCCTTTGTTTTGTGTTGTAGTAAGTTTTGATGTGCATGAGTTTGCTAACATTATGTTAGTTTTTTTTTTTTTTCTAAAGAGAGAGAGAACTGAATTTGCTGTAAACACTTTCTTCAACTTCTCTCTCTTATTAACATCATCTAATCTTTACATATATATAGCAACTTATAGATTATTCTAGATTACAAACACTGCTCCAAATTTTTTCTAGATATTTGGAAACTTAATGTCCACCATACAATAGCAACCATACGGTAAAACTCTCTAAATGTTTCTAGCAAAATATCTGCAACTAAGTGTCATATTCTAGCACATTCTGATGCATGCTGAGCATCAGGACTCGCGCAATTGAATCTTCTCCTCTTGCTCTTTAGTTATTGCCTCTCTTAATTTGAATTTCTCTCTTTTTTTTTTTTTTTTTTTTTTTTTCTCTTAACTATATCATTTAAAAACTTAAATTCTATTTTTCATCAAATCGAAACCCAAGATGAATTTTTGAGTATTTCAATGGAAATTGTACATGAGAGTTGAAAATGGACTTGATTTCCTCAACATATGTCAGGTTTTATCATTAATTGATTTCACAAGCATGGCTCAAGTTGATGTTTATATTCTTAATCATTCTTTCTTCAAGAGAAATAATATTATTTCTGTTTAATATACCTTAGACTGTTGCTGTAAAGTATTAACAGATAACGAGGGCCCTATAAGTAGTGAAATTTTAAGTTACTGAGGAAATGCACTGAGCAAATAACTCAACATAAGCATTTCCCTTTTTTTCAAGTAGGAAACAAGAAGAATGCAAACTATTTTAAGGTCAACTATGTTTTTTTGCTTCTAATTGTTAATCAATTTCAGTTTTCACTTTCTTCAAACTCTATGCAGTCTGCGATGCTATTCTAGGATTGCAAAATTTTGAAGGGCCACTAATAGACATATATAATGGAAGTCCTAATCTCGAAAGCAAGATTCTTGTTCAGGTTTGAGGCAAGAATGGAACAATGTCCTTTGCAAGCTCTGATGCTTCTTCACTTCTTCATACACTAATAATGATCTTTTTTTTTTGTGTGTGTTCTAAAATCTTGATAGTAAAATGTGTTTAAACATTTTTTTTTTTGGGTATTGAAATCGATTGGTGGTTCATGAGATGGAAGTAGCACAAAACAAGGAATTAAACGAGGAACATTGATGTTATTAGAAATTTTTGGTAGATGTCAAAATGCTCTATGTAGCTGAAACTCCTATATTTTTTTGGAAACTTAGGAATATAGCTTTAATGTTATCACTTTTAACAGTAGTGATATGTAAGCAAGAAGTATGAGAGCTTAATCTTAATTGTTCTAACATTTTTTTTTAGAAGTTATTAATTTTTTTATTTTATACATCAAAATAACATATGAAGCTACATTTATTTAAACACAATAATGAAATATTTTAATGAATCATGTGGACTATATAAACTATTAATGTATCGTTGTGTATAATAACTTCTCATACTGAAAAAAAAAAAAGGAAAGACAATTCCATTTTTATTAAAATAAGAAAGTCATATTAGTCTATAAAAAAAAGATATTATATCATACTATATGTTTGATCAAATTGATATAAGTTGAAGAAAATATATTAAAAAAAAAAACAAATTTCTATATATTGATAAAACAATAATATAGATATGAATTGTCATTGAGATATAATAGCAAAAAATAATTAATATTATTCTGAATATTTATGAAATTTTAGTGTCTTCTTAGAAAAAAATTATTTAGAGTAATATTCAATTTTAAATAAATTATGAGGAATAAAGTTTTATATCCAGAATTAACTACACCGAAGAAAAAAAATATTCAATCCAGAATTAACTATTGTAGGGATTTGATTCCTCGAATTGCCCAAAGAATATCTTGATGGACGGTTAACATATTTACAATATGCATGAAGACTCCAGCTAGTACAATTTGTTATTTTGAGTTTGCATATTTATTGGAGCATTATATTTTTTTTACCCAAGATGGTAATTGCTGAAGTTGAGAGGTTGTGTAAATGTTATCTGTGAAAAACTTCTGATATTAGTGAGGAGGTGCTGTGGCTTGGCTAAAGTGTGCAAGCCTAAGTGTAAGGCTAGAGGATTAAGTTGCTGTCACTAAATTTACTTGGGATATAGTGACTGAAAAAGACACTCTTTGGTCAAATAACTCACTGTGAATTAACTTAAAAAATTAAGTTTTTGGAGTATAATTAAACTCCATGAAACTTCATAAGCTTGGAGACATTTGCTAAAGATAAGGAATATTGTGAAAAGTTTCTTCTGCTACAAACTTGGTAATGGAAAGTCTTTCGCTTTCTGGTTTGGTCCATGGTTAAAAAGAGTTGCTATGGTTGATCTATTTTCTAATATTGATATTATTGATTGAGATATTGGTAGATTTAAGAAAGTAATAGAGTTATGATATGATAACAGATAGCATTTATCTGATTTCTTAGATGAGAAGACTGCCCAGGGCCTAGAGAGCTTTATCAAGATAACTTTTCAAGTTCAAAATGACAGAAAAGATGCAATTGCTTGGAAGCTTTAGCACTCAGGCCAGTTCACAATAGCTAGTACGTGAAATAATTTGAGGAAACCTATAACTAAAGTTGATTGCCACAAGCTGCCGTGAGGTCAAAATATATTTCGAGATCTAGTTTTATCTGCTGGTTAGCCTTTTAACAGAGGCTATCAACTAGAGACAGATTAAATAAATTGAGTGTGACTGATAATGACAATTATGTTTCGTGCAATTTGAAAATTGAGAATGTGAACCATTTATTTTTCATGTAGATTCTCTGAGGTAGTTTAGAAGAAAGTGCTCAAGTTTTAGATATTCCTTATCGTGGACGTGGACTAGAGAAGTTTAATAATATATTTATCTTTTTACTTACAAAAGTATAAATTTTTAATGAAAAGTAACAAAAATAATTTTTTAAAACTAGAACTATTAAACAGTCAATTAACCATCAACTTGTTTTTTTTGAAATGAAATTTTACACTAACCAAACACAATTCCACATTATTACAAATCGAAAAATAAAAGTGAGCAAGTGATGAACCATTTCAATTTCCATCATTTTTTTCCCCATCGCATTATCTTCAGCAAAGTTGTGAGACTTTGCTATCATTTCTGTAATATAATATTAAAGTTGGCATTTTTCCTACTATATAATGGATTCTTTCTCGTCCCCCTCATACATGCACAGGACATTTGATAAATGGTGACAAAAAGATGGGGAAAAGGCAGATCTTACATACATGCCTAATTTCTGGTGGTGAGCTTTCCTAATGAGGAGGGAACCTGCTGCATATATTATGAAATGTGTTATATACCCAATGTCTAAAAGAATCAACCGGGAGTAGCTTTTTGCTGATTGATCTCCAGAAAATCACTCCATGCACTTATCCAGTAATCCAATAGGAGGAAGAATTTCCTGAACTACGTTCTTGTCTAGACCAGTTGGGCATTTCATCCTCCCAGCTAGAATATGCTGTCACTTTCTTTATGAAACCCTTGAAGATTGCAAGCTTATCAAACGTTTCTGTTTTGCAATCTTCCTGGGTCCTTCCAGGAGTAACCTTAGGCTTCTGCTTCCTGCTTATGTCAGCTCAATGCTGCATAACCTGGAACTCTTGGCCCTTTTGTGTTGAAACAGAAATGGCAATGCTTCTGATTAAGGTATGCCAGATTGCAGCTTGCTGGAGAATCAGTTGAAAAAGTACGGAGATTTCAGAATTTCCTCCAGGTCGAAGTTGCCTCTTTCAGGGAGAGGCGGAAATTTCAATGCTGGATATGAAGTCTGGAAGTTCTCTAGCAACTGTAAACAATCAAAGTTATTGTAAACATCAAGAAAATTGAATGAGACCAATAATGTAAAATTGTTTTCATAGATAAGTGTACTTATTTTTGAAAGGGAAAAGAGGACAAAAACAAGAAGAGAAAAAAAGAACCACAAATTCAAACAGATGCCCCCTGCACTTGAAAGGATTTGAAGAAACCATTTCACAGATAGAGACAACCTATTAAATGCACAAGCCACATTTTGCTCAGCTTCCAAAAGTTTCCTCATATTCCTTTTGCTATTTTAAAAGTAAAAAGCAAAAAAATAATGTCCTAATTATACAGCAAAAAGAAATTAAACAAAATTACTCTGTATTAAAAGTAAAAATCAAATTCTCTTCGCATTTGCCTTTTGCTTTCATGTGAAACAAAGTTTATATATTTGCAAACTTCACTTTTCTATTATCACTTTTTATTTTATAGAAAAATTGAAATTTTGTTGGGAGCTCTTTTAGAAAGTACAACAGCAGAAGAAAGATGTTGACCAAATGGTATCACAAATAAGCTCAAGTTTTTGCTTTTTATCCACAATTTACTTTTAGTGGAAGGCATAAAAGTAGCTCTGGGAATTACTAGCTAGGCAAACAGAATCTTCCATAATTTACTTCAAGACAACAACAAACTCTGAGCCATGTTAATCAAATAAAGAGATACAAAGTCGAAATACACTCACATTTTCAAGTATAGGCATGCGATAAAGCTCTACAAATTTTTCCCTAAGAATTCGATTCATCAAATCCACATCACATGCATGTGTCCAAAAGGAGTCATGCACACCTGCAGAAATAATTATTTTGTTGAAGACATCACGACGTAGTACCAAGAATATAGAATTCAAACACACAAAGGGAAATAGAAAATTGATGTAGGCACCAAGACTTGCAAATCAAATGCTAAAAACTCAATTATCAATAACCTACCAATATAACTACTTATCTAAGTATATATAGAGTTTTAACTAATCCTCTAGAATTAGAAATTCCAACTAGGAAAATTCTAAATCAACAATAAATAGGATAGTCTCATAGCTCCCACATATTCTCAGTCATAATTAGAATTCATAAGTAATACTAAACCCTAATCTTCCTAAATAGAAAATTCACAACAAAAACATGAATTTCATAATTAAGACAAACCAAAGTAATTCCTAAATTCTCTTTTCCTTGTATGCATCATTCTCCTCTGATTGGAAATAACTCAACCTCAAGTTTTATAGTTTTGAAGAATTAAACAATCACAATCAGAGAATATGTAGCTTTGACTTTTTGAGAGGCTTTATCAGACATAAAATCAATCTAGCCTGTGTTGTTGAGGCACTCTTGAATTTACTGTGAATCAGAAAATAAATTGAATTTGCATTTTCCACTGTCTTCTCCATAATCTCTTTATCTACTTTCTTCGAAGCAAGTAGCTCAAAATATGTATGTTCATCCTTGTCATCCTGAATTTTAACACAATCCTTTGACATCTCAATAGTAAACACTTTTGATTCTTCAAGCTGCTCTTGTGTTTCTTGACATTCTTCTCCTGCATTGTTTCGAGAGCCACTTACTAATGTAAGAGCAACTATTTGACTTTTTTAGAGTTTCTCTCATCTCCTTCAAGGTTTCTTCAATGAGTTTTCCCCTTTGATTTTCAATAGACTCATTTGTTGAAACATGATGACCTCCTTTACTAGCCATATATTGTAAATAAATTTTGGTTGAATAAAAACATTTTGTTGATTTAGCTTGTCCAAAATGCAAACACATTAATTTTCCACACTTAACAGTCGTTTCTCTTTAAAACATAAAAGACAGATGAACTGTTAAAAATTTGAATAGCAAAGAAGGAGGAGCTCTTTGAGACCATCACATGCATTTCTAAAATCAAGCATTTCATTGAACTGTATCTTGTATCAATTTCTGCTTGTAATTTTTGAATTTCATCCACATGGCCTGTTACATCAATACCAACTCCCTCAGGAAACACAATTTGAAGTACTGCCAGGTGAACATTGAATATGAACAACACTGATAAACAGTGATTTGAACAGAAAAACAATTTTTTTTAAAAAACTCTATATCTATGGAAGAAATAGCAAAAATCTAACAACACTACCAACACATAAGGTGAGAAAGGAAATGATAAATAGTGAACAGCTGCAGATCAAGGAAGAGATTAAAAAATCTCAGTTAAACTGCTGGTACACCAATTGACGTAACACCAACAACAAAGAATTCAAACATAAAAGAAAAATGAAAACTGGTGCACGCACCAAATCTTTCAAATCAAATACTCAAAATTCCATTATCAATAACCTATTGAAATAACTAGTTACCTAAGTATTTATATAGTCTTAACTAATCATGCTCCTAGGATTTGAAATCCCAGCTTGGAAAATTTAAAATCAATACTAAAAAAGGACAGTTTAACAACTTTCAAATATTCCTAATAACAATAAAAAATTTTAAATGATAATAGACCCTAATCTTCCTAATTAGAAAATTCACAACAAAAATATGAATTTCATAATTAAGACCTAAGTTAAAGTAATTCTAAATTCCATTTTCCTTGCATGCATCACATCAGAATAGAGAAGGTAAAATAATAGGTCAGACTGTACCCCTCTTAAACAAATCAAAACAGAGTCAAATAACATAATTGAAGTACAAAATAAATCATGAAAAAATTGGTGCACTCATATGTTTGTAGTATCAAAGCCCCTGTAAAACATTTATGTGCCAGACAAACTGGACACGAAAAAATGGCATATTGTTGTGCAGGTCATCAAACTTAATCCAAAACATTACATTTTGAATGAGTTTACATATTATTACAAGATATAAAGTGACTAAAACTAGAATTTGATTGATATACTTTATCTTATAAATCTAAAATCCGTAACAGTCTAAACAAAAGAATAACTGAAAAGGACCAACATGATACTTTATTTTTCACAAAACTTCAGAAGCACCCCTTGTAAGCACAGATTTTTTTCTTGGTCAAAATTGTAGAATTTTGGTAATAAACTTAGACCAGAAGACTTGAATGACAGAGAAAGAGGACATATATGTTTTACAGCAGCTGGTATGTGAGTTTCTCAATAGCGAAAAAATCGTAGTTTTGGGTCTTTATACCACTTAGTAGCTGCTACAACTGTGAAGTAATGGACTGATAACATTATCATCCTATATTGGGTGATACAGCTGTGAATCCAAATTCACAGTCCTTTACCAGTGCTTAAGCTTTCATGATGTAACGGCTCATATGTCCCTTACCTAATCAGTACCACTATACTAGGCTCATTAATCAAAATACAATCCTTATCATGAAATGCAACAAGTTCAAGGAGATAAGTGTTCAGCAATGAAAAAGGGTACCAAGAAGCACCAACTCTTCTCGAGGATTGACGTATGAGTGTCGGACACATATGGGATGCGGTGGAAAATGTGTCCCCATTTTTTTTCTTTTTAATGTCAGAGACATACTGGGAACAAGGGATCTAAAAATTTTGATCAAATTTGAAAAAAAGAAAAGGTCCTTTTTAAATAACTCTAAAAATATTGGGTCAAAGAATAAAAACAAGACTTGTTAACATCTGTTTCTTTCTTTCTTTCCCCATCTAATTCTTTCTCCCCCTTTTTTTTTCTCTGCTGCAGAATCCTAGCCACTCTCTCCCTGTTGCTTAAATGTTATTTATTGATACTTGCATTATAACAGGTATCATTTTATATATATTCACCATGTCCCCACCGTGTCCCTTTTTTTTAGAAAATGCCATTTTCCATACCCGTATCCGTACACAAACCCATAGGCATATCTGTGCCGGTGCTTCATGGCAAGCCTATTGGCAGAGAATTGAAGAATTACCATCATCCTTGAGTTGTTCAAAGCTTATCATATATTATTAGCATGAATGCAACTTCTAATAGAAAACCAACCTGAAATGGCACTAGCTAATAAAAGGACTGCTCCAGCATCAAAAACACTAAGTAACTCTCTTGGGCAACACAAATTAATGGCAAAATTGCTTGTTGAGTTCAAGTATGCCATATGCTATGGTTTGATTTCCTTGACAGAGCTTTGATAACTTCAAAACGAGGGTATACTTATTCTTCCTTCTTTTCATTTGCAATTAAGAGGGCGGAAAAGACAAATCATGCAGGGAAAAGGAATGGAGCAACAAAGTAAACATTCTGCATTTTGCAAGCTTTAGATGGTCATTTTATTTCTCTTCTTTTGAAAACTATATTCATGAATGTGTTCCCAATGAATCATAAGACAAACCTGCAAAACGTAGATCAGCATCTCTGCATGCTATAGCGGTCATCATCATGTGTGAACCATCAAGTGAGTGCACATAATTTGGAGGGAATGCAGTTCTCTGTTTTCTAACCTCTACCTGGTATTCACATTATAATTTTTCAGTAAGTGCTTCAATAACACAAAGGAAAGGGAAGCTGAAAGCCAAACTATATAGCAACCTTACCAAGCTTCCCTCCCGCTGCAGGGCCAAAACCTGAAGTGAAGTTCTTATCTGCAAAACTGGGTTTAGTTACTAGATTGTCACTAGATATAACGAAGCAGAATGGGAATCCAGTTTTATGTCAAACAAAATTTTGACACCATCAATTAGTTACCTCATCAGGACATGTAATAATAGCATGAGTCTTATAAAGGAGGAACCTCTCTCTCTTTCTTAGTAATAATGGCTACCCCAAATCTATGGCTCAAATACATTATTGTAAGAAAAAAGAGGAAATAGATGGGTTAAAAATCATTAAGGAGCTTCACTACTCAGGTCATTTCATGTGCAAAAAAGAGGAAATAGATGGGTTAAAAATCAGTAAGAGCGCAACAAAATACTATCAATGCAATGCCAGTTAACTATTAGTTTGGGTAGAGGCCAACTCTCCAGCCACACGAGACTACTTCAGACCCAATTAAAATTCACTGGTTTTTATCATTTCTCTGGTCCTCAAAGAATTTTTATCATGACTGAAAATCCTATCTATTAGAACACCTCATTAACTCTCACATGTCTTTACCACTGATAACTGTGCAACAAAAAACAGCATCAATGTGTGGATATCAGATTTTAATTAAACCAAAAGACAATAAATTCACTAGTGACAAGGGCACCATCAAAGCACCTGTCACAATTAAAATTGTTAAAGGTGCAGATTTATCGAGATAGCAAGCTGCATCATATGGAGATCAGACACACAGGGCGCAGTACTCACAAGATGTCGTTCACTCTTATAGTATGGTTGCACAACAGGAAGACCTAGAGGAGTTGTCCACCGCACAGGTTGATCCTCTGAAGCAATGACCTGCCATAGTTACATAGTTGAAAAATACATCACATCTCAACCAGATATTTCAGATTTGCCAAGCTGGTTCATTTGATTTGATTCCAAAGGTGATAGAAAGGTGTACCTTTGCACAATCACCTAGCCAACTCATTATATCACGTGCAGCTTGGAATAATTCTCCTAGGGCAGTCAATGTCACCTATTTAAAAGTTAATAAACTTGAGAATGGTTTTACAATTAAGCGTAGCCAGACACATGCATGTCACTGCTAGCATTTAATCCCTACCATGCTATCCACGTCCAACATTGAGTTACACGCTAAACCAAAAAGGTGATGTAATATATAGAATTAACTGATATTGAATTGCATGATCAACCTGTTAATGAACTTTTCTAGCAATCAAGTAGAATTAATTCATTATTGAATTCTCAATTCCATACCCTAAGATAGCCACTATGTTCTCAAGTACCAACAACCTAACCCTTTTTCTCAGGGGTACAGTTACTTACTTTAGCAGTATAACAAGCTGCACGAAATAGCAGTCTATCATCTGTGATATGACCCTTCTCCTCTAATCTTCTTCTTATTTGCTCACGAGCCCCAACATAAGTGACACCATATACTGAAGTCATCACTGTTTGTTTAACCAATTTTCGATCCACCTGAAAAATCCCAAATATCAGAGTTAGAAAACAAACCTTTTTATTAAGAGGTATGATAATCTAAAACTTAAGAGTAACAGAAATCAGACCAACCTGATCAATTAAGAGCTTGGCTAACAAGGCATTTGGACTTGTAGCAGGGTCCTTATTGCTATCTCTTTTAATTATTTCATGGACCCTGCCAGCAAAAATCTCTTTTGTCTTATGTTGTGCATACCAAAAATATTCTAGGCATAGCAAAAATATTCTATACACACAAATTTAATGCAAAACATGCACAATAAATACATATAGACTCCCAGTACATATTTGGTAAAATATAAATGTAACCTTCACATTTACTATTTATAATACCTCACAGCAATTTCTGTATAAACATCAGCAGGTTTCTCACCAGCAACTAAATTAACTGCTGCCGCTTCCAGCTGAAAAACACATTCACCAGGACAATACGTAAATATATTGTTAATCCTATATCAACCAGAGAAAAGGAGTATTATAAAAATAATAGTTGAGAGTAAATTGCTATTAATGTCCATGGAACTGGATCTTTAACTGTCCTTAGGCTAAGCCCAGGAGAGAGTAGCTTTTCAGGGAATGGATCAGATTTTGATAAACTATGTTTTGAATTGCATGTCTTAAAGCACCTATTAGGGAAATGGTTGGGCAATAAGCGCGTATTATTGAGAAACAAAATAATGCCCTTACTGTAAGAGCTCACTGTAGGAATGAACACAAGAAACAAATCTTTTTATCCAAATTAGATAAAAAAAAAATCCCCTATTACAAGTATGTTTGGCATTGATATTCGAAAAAACTATCGTCATTGCCCAAATTACAACATTTTTCAAGTTCCAGGATATTTTCAGCTATTTATGAAAGTAATTTAGTTCTCTAGTCAATCTAATTTAATAGCTATATGAAAAAGCTTCAAACATAAGCTTCTTTCAAAATTAAATTTTACAATACAAAAGTCAAATTAGAAAAATCTATTATCACTTAGAAAAGATGTTCTAATATTTGGCCCAAAAGTTGCTATTAGCGCTAACAATGCCAAACATGACATCATGCTGCAGAAACAACTATCAGGATGACTGATGCACTATATGTAAGATTAACACTCCCAAAGGCCAAAACTAAGAAAGGGGTGAGAACTCCATTGATAATAAGAGGATCCCTTAACATCAAATGGTAAATCAGGATGAGTTCACGGCTACTTTTGCTGCAATAACTGAGAGCAAGTTAAACAGAAACAAAATCTGAGAACAACTATCTGATCATAGAAAGTTCAGTGAAAAGAAATAACACGCAAGTGCAACTGTAGACATACACTATTCCTTCCCAAGGCTGCATAATGTTGTAAGCCGTTGCAAGATCCATCCTATTGAAAACAGGAAAAGAAAAATAGGAGTGAGATAAAGAATTAACTCTCCATCAGGATTGTTATGATGTTAATTGCAATTAAAATGCCCATAAGGTGAAGAAAGATCTAAAAGTTATAAGATTCAGACTTATACAAGTGAACTAAAACATAAACCCTAATAAGATGGAAAAGATACTTTAATAGTAGTGTCTCGCAAGAACAAAATTCATTGGAAACAAACAAGAATATCTTGCTGGCAAAGAGAAGAAAATTACAACCCACGTGTCAATGTTGATCTCAAGAAACACAAATGGAGCTAATAACTATGCAAATCTATCAATATAATGTGGAGATCTAATTCAAGTAGATGAGCCAATATGGTACCTTATGCAAAAGTATCTCAATATGCTTATGAATTCAGGCATCTTGGAGAAGACTAACTTATACCAAACTTCAAAACTCCTTATTTCCTATCAATTAAGACATATTGATAACTAACTCATTTATGATTGACACGTATGCATGTCATCTAATTTCATGTCCCTTAGAAGGACGATGTACATCAAGCTGATGGATCTGTCATTAAAGAAAAGATGACAAAGTAACCATGATCCAACTTCCTATCGAATCCTTACAAATTCAAGATCAATAGGAGTAGCATGCAAATCATCTATTTTTATGTCCTTAAAAAGGATGATGTAAGTCCAAGCTGATGGATCTGTCCTACATTAAGAACAATAAAAATTTTGATATAAATTCACACGAGACAAGCAGAAAACATAGCATCGAACTTTCCATCAAGTTCTCACAGATTCAAGATTCGACAGGAATAGTTTAGTTGAAAATTGAAAGAAACAATTTGCATCTATCAGTCAGAGAAGAAAGGAACTAGACTGGCACTTGCAGTCAGAGAAATAAGCATGGGATCCTTTTGACAGTATATTCATCACATGTACCCAAGTAATAAAGAATACTAATAAGTCCAAATAATATTTGTTTCATTTTCCCCCCTTTTGTAAAGAACACATTGTTAGGAAAAGGAACATTATAGCTAGTGGTTATTGAGGCCAAGCCCCATGAAGTTGACTAAAAAAACCTTGTTTATAGTTTCTGTTTGTATATACTGCAAGATTTGATTTTTCTGCCGTAATGATTCTGATGAAGTATTCACCTGATGGATTGGCAGGTGTGACATGACTGTATGTGGTGAAGAGCTCTTTAAGGCTTCAGACAGATTCATACAAGCAGCTAAGCACTGGAAAGGATCTTCTGCTGTTAACCACCAGCGGTTCCCATGTACTGGGTTCTCTGCAGAATCAAATATGTCATCCAAATGATTTTCCACAAATGCTAGGCGCCCTTCATGAGACAGTTTTTCAATCCCTCCTGAATACAGGTTTGCCAAATGTATCTTCAGCCAATGTAACCCAGACTTCCCTAAAGGTCGTCCTTCTGCAAATTCAAGAATTCCTCGACAAAGATCAGAACTTAGATGAGTCAAATGAGGATGCATTGGATATGCACGTCCCCGAAAATCAAGATTGTGAGGATAATAAAAGCCGTCCTCATCTTTCAGTTTTTGGGCCACCTGTACGAAAATAAGTATCTTAAGAATCCATGGTCACGAAATGTAAGCATATGAATGAAAACTACAAGGCAATTCATGATAAGAAATCTGCTACATAAAACATTTCCGTTGTTAAGTGAGCTTGTAGGTTATTAATAGATATTATATCAATTAACCTTTGCAATTTACATGATATGATGGCCTATGTTGCACATAGAGTCACCATCTCACTTCTACTCGACATTCAATTCAACCAATTACAGTGTTGCCGCTATAACAAGATTATTATGAATTTGAAAACTTTAACAAAGATCTTACAGAAAGCTTAAGATCAGTATCACATCTTTGAGAATGCCTCTCTCTGTTTATCTTCTTTGCCTTTCTCATACTCCACCTCCACTTTTGAATCTCTGTCACATCATCTGAGAGTGGCTTCTCTGGAATTGGAACCTGTTCCAATGGAAAATATGTTAGAGAAACATGAAGGGAAATATGGATCTAACAGAGGGCAAAATTAAAAGCACTCTCAATGTATAAATAAACACAACAAATAACATGGACATGTCAATTTGTCAAAAAAAAAAAAAAAGGCAAAGAACAACACACGAACTGACAGGCTGGATTAATTTTGTGAAGTGAAGGGACTAGAACACAAGTCTAAAGTCTATAAACATGATAGACTTTCAGAAGGAAATTATACTATACAAGGTGTCAAGGATCATCAAACTAACTAAAAAAATATTTTCATAAATAATGAGATTAAACTAGCTGACAGCTGGCAGCCTGCATATGCCAACATCTGAAGTATTGCAGTTGCGGATTGCACAAATACAGAATGTTCTTTCACATGAAATTTTTTCTAAAATGTGATAGTTTATGCAGAACTCACATCTTCACGATCAACCAAGCCTGCAATGTTGCCACCACTTTCCCATATGCTCTCAACCACATCAAGTATTCTTCTATTCACTCTCCATTTGGTGTTTCCAAGTGTATCCAGGGCCTGCTCACAATGCCATTTTTGAACCAAATAGAGTCAGACATGTAATTCGTTGTGCATGACAGTTAAGTCATATCTTTAATTGAAGATAGAGATAAGATCCAAATTATGGTTAGTGAATATGAACAGCAGAAAATTAAAAGTCACAGACTCAACCCCAGGTTTAAGTTTTGTTTATTAAGATAAAATTGAGTATATATGTGCATTTGTCACAGCAAAAAATTGTCATGCTATGCCATGTTAGTATGTCAAAATAACAAAACATCAATTTGCATAAGTCAGGGCTAATCAAGGGGCTAAATTCATTGTTCAACTCTGACCAAAGAGATTTTTGAGGGGCGCTGGTAAATCATATGAATTTGATGATTTAAATGGCTAGAGAGACAAAAAGAGCGAGAAAAGGAGAGATTGTTGAGCGACTGAATTGGTATCTTCATAAGAATAGATGACCAGCTATTCATTTTAACTCATTTTTGCTATCAAGTATGAACAATTTCTATGATAATTTTCATCATCATAATGAGTATGGGAAGTAAATAAATATTGCATGACACTATAATGCACTCATATGCAGCATATGATTTATGGCATATATATTTAGGCACATTTTAATTAATCTAACACTACAATTATCATTTGTCGCATTACTTCTTTCTCACATATGCTACAACTAAATGAACACTAATTCCTATTCATGTCCCCCATAATTAGCACTAGAAGTATGAGAAGTTTTCCTATTTCAAGGGATATAAATTATTCATACAGTTGAAAGGGAAGTTTTACATCTATGGCAAAGAGGGTTTGGGCAGCAAAGAAAGAACTAGTCGACAAAATATTAGCATGACAGAAATGAGGGCTAAAATTGAAGTGATGAAAAAACTGGATAAGCAATGAGTGCATCAACAGAAGAGTGGAAGTAGCACCTATTGCAGACAACATGAGAAAGGCACAATGTTATGAAACAAAACTACATTGTTTACTTTTCAGTTATTTTAGATTTCCACAAGCATTTAGTGATGGGTGGTTACCTTGTTGCGGAGGGAAGTTACTGGAGGGACATTATCAGTTGCAGCTATTCTTAGTGCATTGTATCTAAGAAGCTGGAGTTTACAAAGAAAAAGTCAAGTGAACTTCTATTCAAGAATGAATGTGTGGAGATTGTTGGGTTCTCTTTAATGAGCCCTTAAAATTTCTGTGAGATCACTGAGTTCCCTCCTTTAATGAGTCCATTCTTTTCTTTAATAACCCCATAACTAGATCCAAATTCTGGGCTATAACGCATAATTGAGGCGGTTTGAACACGTTCATCACGGATTAATTAATGCACAAGTTCAGGAGCTCAAGTATACGCAAGTTAGGAAGGAAGAAACCAAAAGGCATGTCTAAGAAGATTAAGGGTAATGGTATTAGGACACTAAAGTTTTCTAAATGTGTAGCCACAGAATTATTAAATTGAGGAAAATGATTCATAGAACCAATCCCAACCAGATAAGGCTCAAGCTGGGATGACTTTAAGCAATCACTAAATCATTCAGTAATTAATCAACCGTTTCTTTTGGTAATTGGAGAGAAGACTTTGACTTGACACCTGCACTTCAACATAAAATATATCCACTTTTTAATTGTTCAATCATCAGCATGTAGAAGAAAATGTTTCCACCTGCAGTGCACTCACCAATATCTCACCAGCAAAGCCAGCCATATTTTATGGCCATTGGCCCATTGAAAATAACCACAAGCAGAAAAGCAGTAGGCAGAGTATGCAAACACGGAAACTAAAAATCACACCTCAAATACTTTCTGCATATGTTTCCCAGGAACATTCCTAAGTGCATCTTGCTGCTTCCTAGATCCATGGGTACGCATGAGATATGAAGGCAAGAAAAAATGGCCACCTTTGTCATACCTGCAAATGGTTCAAAAGCATATAATGAAAGTTCCAAATAACTTCAAAACAACAGTGAATATGCTGCATGACTAAATAGAGATCAAATCCACCTCTTAATTTTGAGAAGAAATGGTCTAAAAGCCAAGGAGAAACAACAAATGATAAGCTCATGCAAGCAACATGCCCAAATGCTTTAGAAAAGAAGGAGAAGCAAATTAAAAACCCAAATCAACAATGAGTTAGGAATCGTTTCAATCCATCAAGAATTGGCCTGTACTCTGATGGCTAAGCTATTTTGCAATACATATGATAACACATTTAGAAGATGCATGCCACTAAGTATGGCCAGACATATGACATGCGGTTTAGTTATTTACTCTATTGCTTGGACTTTTTGCTTGACCCTGATGCATGTCAATGGATACAACAAAAAGTGAAATACCTCTGTCAGGTATGGTTCATATGAATTAGTTGATTAATCACATACTCAAAGTTGTATCAGATTCCAAGCTGCATAGCTTATTAAAACCCTCTTGTTTGTTCATATGATTTTACCATCACAACAAAAATAACAATACACACAGACAAACACACTTCCACTTTCCTAGTTATAACTTGTGTGACTTTGATAGCTGCTAATAACGCAGGTAACAGCAATCACTGAAAGAACATGTGATATCAACAAAATCTATCCTCCCTATTTCATACATACCCTTTCCATTTTTGGGGAGGTACTAGCATTGGAAAATAAGGAATCAACATATGCTTAGCCTGCATTAGGGGGCAAAACTTTATATTAGTTCAGTCAAGGGATGATATTTGTATTTCTGCTGCATGATGAAATTTAATTGGTTACAAATGCAAAATGATTTAAGTCAGAAAAAAGATCTGAGAATCATTAGACCACTTATAAAGACTCGAATAAAGGAAAGTTATGCTAGTTGAAATTATTTTCTTTCTTCCAATAAGACCATCAAAACTTGAGGCATGCTATTAGAGAATGTTGTCCTTTGGATGCACTTAGTGACTTGTGTTGTCTTTTGGATGCATCTAGTGACATGTATCCTAGGAAAAACATGAACCACAAAATTTTACAGAATTGCAATAATATGTAAGATTTACAACTTTGTTTAGATGAATTAAACATGCAGCATAACAATTTAAAATGTAAATAAACAACTTCGAAGTGCAGATCAGTTTTCGTAAATTCAAACAAAGATGTCTTAACTCACAGATCCATCAAGTCCAGCAAGGACGAGGGAATCGCATTCTATAACCCCATATCTCTTCACAATTTTCTGCCTACAGGAACCATAAATAAAACTCATCACGGCAGTTGCACAAAAAAATAATTCGGACATAAGAGAACATATACGGGGACAACATTGAATCATTACAGATTCCAACTGAACAAATTACAGATATCTATGCCTATGAGACATAGCAATCTCTCAAATGAGGAAATGCCCCAATAGAAATCAACTGCAGGGACCTAAGACCAGACACAGGTCAAGGTTCACATTTCCAGGTAGTTCCCTACCACCAAATATATATATATATATATATAGGCCCAAAACACATTGTCTGTAGATGATTTATCAGCATATTAACACCAATAAACTACCTGATGGTGATAAATGAAAGAAAAACTCACCGTGGATTATTTGACACATTTTTAAATCTGTGCCTAAATGCAGGTCGAACATCAGGTGGAACATCTGCTGACTGGTCAACTGGAGGTTGTACAAAAGCTGATTCTGTTAAAAGTTCTAACAGCCGACTTCCCAACTGCAGAATTACATTTTGCATCAAAAAATGGAGAAAGAGAGGGGAAAAAAGGAAAGAAAAAGATCATTGAGTTTTGAATATAATCAAAACTAAAAAGAATGAATAGGAACAGTTTACCATTCCAAAAAGAAGAAATAGTAAAGGCCACAAACCTTAGCCTGCGTATCACGACCCCAAGGTTTCATTTCTTCATTTTTCACCAGCTTTTGAACCTCAATAAGCCTTTTCCTTTTAATCAAATTATTAACGCGTTTTCTAAGTATCTCCTTGCCAAGACTCCCTTGAGCATCTATTGTCTCCTTCCTTCGATAATTCTTGTTTTTCTCCAAGAAACTATGAATCCTTACCTGAGATGAAACAAATAGCTTAATTACACAGATTAATCTTAAGAAAAAGCTTACAGCCTGCAATTTAAGTTTTATAACGAGCAGTTAAGTTTATTATAAATCCCTAAGTGAGCTTTGATCACTCCATATAAGTTTAAACAAGACATAAATGAACTAGCTTATGTTTAAGATGGTGGTCAAGAGACTAATGACTATGACCTGGACCTCTTTTAGGGTCCTGCATAAAAGCGAAAAGATACTTTTCCGCTGGCAGAAGTCTCTAAAGAAGTGGCTGCTGCCCAATTTCTTTGTGATGCAGTCAAACAAAAAAGAATATAGGAGGAGTTTTACTTTGATTCTTAGTTTTGATAATTTAGATTGTAAATTATTGTTTTTAAGAGTCCTATTAACCTCCATTTAGGAATTATTACATATGAATGAACTTGGTTATTATTTAGAGCTAGGAAGGAATTATCTTTTTTATTTTTGGGGATAAGAACCGTTAAGTTTCTATCAGTATAGTACTTTCCTAGACTCTTGATAATGGAATATAAACGTTTGGCACCAATCACCACCTCTCTCTCTCTCTCCTCCCCCCCCAAACACCATTTTTCTCTCTCTCTGAGGCATATGGACAAATGTTTACAGTAATCCTTTCCACCATGCAGCTACAAAGGAGGGCAACAATGAAAATTAAAAGCAGCTATTGGAACCATGAGATACACACATTCAAAATCTAACTGAACAAGTAAAAGATCACCAAAATTAAGCTACAAGCTTGACTGATGGCCAACTAATCTTTGGCCCAAAAGAACTCCTCTCATTAGTGTTAAGTGGCACTTCTGAGTGCCCCACAAAAGAAAAGCTCATCAAAATGTAGGTGTAACCGTAACCACAATTTGCAGTCATAATATTTTTTTAAAAAAAAAAAAAAAACCATCCAAGCAAGACGGCAGAAGTTACATGCATAATATAACTTAAAAAGACTAGTTTTGTTACAAAATAATGGCATAAAATTCCAATGTTATAAGTACTTCATATTCATATCTAATCTTGAAATTACCGACATTTAGTTCGGAAAAGACTTTCTGCCTGTAACTCCCTTAGCATTTGCCCTGCATCCTCATAACTAAAACCACACCATCCACATTAACTACTCCAGCCTAACTAAACAATCAGACATCATATAATATAAATTGTAAAAACTATACAGAAAAATTAGGTATAGGCCATTTGCAATCCCTAAAATTACCATGAACCTGCACACAACAAAATTTGCCCGAGAAAAACTAACACTCACCTCTTGCTCAACTGCCATGCCAATTTGTACTGCAGCCTGGACAACTGGCACACACCCATCTTCATGGCCAAACATCATCAGCCCCATCATCTTATGCATAACAATAACTGCCATCTTATCTGCTGGCAACAACTCAATATGAGGAGCAAATGCCGCCTTCTGCTTCTTCGATCTCTGCAGATTCTGTTCGCTCTTTATAGCTTCTTTCAAGGGCTCAAACCACCCCAAAAACAATCCTTTCACATAAGGCAAATTCGGCGCCAACTTCTTCGCACACATTTCCCTGATCAAACACCTATATTCTTCCGCCGTTCTCTCCCATGCCTCAGTCTCTTCCTTAATCTGCCTCCTCCTTAGCAAATTATACTTCCTCTTCTCAATATCTTTGAACTCCACCTTCACTGTTCGATCAGCTATCTTATACAGACCCTTCAAGAAAAGAGCTGAAATCCAAGGTGGGTCTTGGATAAAAACGCTTTTAGGCGATTCTTGATGCACAGTTTGGTAACTATGGCTTGTGGGTATCTTCAATTTGATCAAAGTTTCAAGGTTTTGATGGTTTCTGATTGGATTTTCGATGTCTTCTAGGAAATGCTCATCAGTAGCATCATGTAAAGGGTGGAAGGGAAGTAAATTACGAGGGAATTTGGGGATGAGAGGGAAAGAAGAGGAAGAGAGTGAAGGGTTTGAGAGAGAGTGAGAGGTAGGTAGAGAAAGAAAATGGAGGTTTTTGTGGGGTTTATGAACTTTGGTAATTTTGGGCGGTTTTGTTGGCCAAGTTGGATGCTGAAATTGAGCATGGTGGCTCATGTGTACAGAGGAGGTGGAAGCCGCCAGTTTTGGTGGTGGTGGAGATAAGGGTGTGTCAGCGGAGATAGGAAGCAGAGTGAAGACAGAGAGCTGAACAGAAACCTCTCTTAAACCTCAATTGTGGTGGCTATTTTTCAATTTGCTTTATATTTTTATCCCTTTGCAAGGTCAGATTTTTATTTTTTTTTGGCCCGGAAAAGGAGAGGCACAGAAAATAGGGCAACTATTTTATTTTTCTTATTTGATTTTTTTTTTTGTATTTTCAAGCAAACTTTTTAGTATTCAACATCATAAAATTAATTTAATTACAAAATAATGCTTGGTGGCTCATTTGACCCAATTTCTAAATGATTCAAAATGAATATAAGATAGAAATACTTAATTACAATAATCATTCATCATAATTTATAGGCTCATTAAAAATGATTTAATTAAATTTTTACAATTTTAATATCTTAATTAATATAGTGATAAAAAGAGAACATGCATAAGAGCTGTATTAGTAAGTTTTAAGGATTTTAAAATTTTCTCGTAAAATAAAAAATTACAATTAATTATTAACCTTTAGAGTTTTAAAGTAACATTTATATTTGTTTTTAGATTTTAAATAGTAGAATCTTTAAATTTTTATGTTAAATTGTTAAAATTTTAAATCATTTTCAATTTTAGAATTTATTTTTAAATTAAATTTTTTTTGTTAAGATAAATATAATTATATAGATAAAAAATAAAAAAAATTAAAGTTATATATATATATATATATATATATATATATATATATATATATATATATATATATGTATGACAGTTTAAGAAAAAAATTTTAAACTATCAAGTTTTTTCTTTAAAAATATTTTTATGAATATAAGTATCGAATGTTTAATAAGTGCCCCTTAAGCACCAATTTACGAAATTCAACTATGAAACTTAAAAAATCAAATTGATTTTAATTTTTATTGATTCACCTCATAAAAATGGTTATAGTATAAAGCATGACTTATAATATCTTAATTTTTTTTATAATTTCATAAAAATGAGTCCGATCACTATAGCATCTTTACAATAATATAAGTTAGTAATATGATTAATTAGGTATAACTTGACAAGAAATATGTGATATAAAACGTTTATAACATGTTTTTAATATGCACAAATAAAATCCATTATTAATTTTGGTGGTGGGAAAGAAGAATGAAATCATCTAAACTTTTACAATATTAGACATAAAGTGTAGTTAATAAATTTTAACATGTGAACTACAAATAGCCTTATGTTGGTTTATAATGAGTGAGTTGAAATTAAAATTCAAAATTTAATGGCATAAATTCACATACCATTTGAGAAAATATCATAAATTAATATTGAATTTTTTCTATGGTAAAGTTAAACCATAGTATAGAGTTTATTTTTTCAATGATAAATAATTTCATTTATAAACAGTTATGTAATATTTATAAAAAAAAACTTGTAATTTAAAGTATTAATATAAAATTAATTTTTAATGTTAATAATAATGACACATTTTGACTCAATTCTAAAATTATAATTTTATTTTTTTACATAAATTAACAATTTTGTATTTTTATTCATTATGAACATTTATACTAGATGTAGTATTAAAATGTGATTGTAAATAAAGTTCATCTAATATTACAATAACAGATTCGAGACGATATCTAATGACAAATCATCATATACTAAAAAATTAATTTTAAATTATTAAAATTTAAAAAATAAAATTTCTTATTAAGAGACAAAATAAGGAAAATTTTTTAAAAAGATAAAATAAAATAAAATTAGAAATAAATAAAAATAACTCATTTTATTAAAACATTAAAAAAAAAAACCACTGGCAAAATAGATCAATAGGAGCTCAAAACAGCAAAACAGAAAAGTTATGTGAAGAGAGCGGCTGAATTTACAAGATATACATCCTAGGTGATAATAGATGCAATTTTAGGGACTATTAAGTAGTTTTACAAAATAATTTCTTTGCACGGCCGCCGGTTTCATCTTCTTCCTCACTCGATCGCATTTTCCGTTTCTTACGCCTGAACCACTGCCGGTTTCCATTCTTAGCCACCGTGAGCCTGTCTACGCTTCATGCAGCAGCCTCTCGAAGGTACAATCTTTTACTAACCTCCCCCCCCTTTCTCCCTCTCCTTTTTAATCTTCTTCCCATTTTTCTTGCTGTTGTCCTGAACCACTGCCGGTTTCCATTCTTAGCCACCGTGAGCCTGTCTACGCTTCATGCAGCAGCCTCTCGAAGGTACAATCTTTTACTAACCTCCCCCCCTTTCCCCCTCTCCTTTTTTATCTTCTTCCCATTTTTCTTGCTGTTGTCTTGTGTATGTGTTGATTGTGAATGTAATCCCAGTTAGTTATTTTAGGCTGTCATTTATTTTCTCTTTTCTGGTCATAAATCTCAGGGCTTAAAGGTTAGAAGTCGAGGCTCTACATTCTGATGCTTAAATGTGGGAGTTCATAACATGGCTTAAGGGAGTAAATTCTGTTTTTTTTGTCCATTTTGTTTCTGGGTGAGAGCTGTTTTGTGTGAAAAATGAATTTGCTGATTCAATTTTGGATCTTTTCCTACTTCAGGTCTTGAAGCACCATAGATTAGGCTTTGATTTAGTGATGTTTGGTGTCTAGTATTGGAAGCTTTAGGTTTCTTATTGCCTTGGGAACGTATTGATCCTTTATGTCTTTTCATTTCCTGACTTGTACATGCATTTTGATGAATAAATTTAAATTTGTAAATAAGGTCAACACCAAATTTTCATCAGGTAGATGTTTAGGGTGCCTAAACATTCCCGACACATAATGAAACTGCTGAACCTGTCCCTGATTTAAGGCCAGTCAGTCTTCAATTTTTTTTTAAATCTTAAATTTTGAATGACCATTGTTTTCATTTCTAAGAATGGAAAATTTTTCTTTTTTCACCATTTATTTGGCAATGTATAAAAAAAGTTACTTATATGTATAGAAACGCATGGATGTATCAATTCGAGTTATTTTTTAGTTTAAGTAGTGATATTGTCTAATATGGTTGTTGTGATTATGTTTTTGTTGATTGCAGGATAGCAAAGAATTTTGATTATTGAAAATATGCAGAATATTCACCGTGTTTTATCAAGATATGTGAGACAAAAAACTATACCCACTTTTGGAAATGGTGCAAAGGTATCAACCAATGGAATTGGATTATGTCAAGTGATTAGCACTCGGGTATTTTCTGCTAATTCGGGCAGTGGCAATGGAAATGGAGGGAAAGAGGATTGGGAAAGCATGGTGGGTGGATCATTTGGTGGGGGTGCCGGTTGTGATGATCTGGGCTGGGATTCTGTTTCATCTTGGTCAACTGGAATGACCAAGGATCACTTTGATGGCGAGTTTGTGGGTCAAAAGACTGATGATTCTGGCTCTACTGTTGGTGGTCTGGATGCTTCTCAGACTGCATTATTGTATAGTTTGCAAGAGGTTGATGATAAAATAAAAGAATTGGAGGCACAGAACAAGAAGAGTAAGTCTTATGTGGATGGATGGGGCGAGAGGATGCGTGAAATGAGTGTGCTTTTGAAGCAAGTAAGGGAGCCTGGTGCTAGAGGAACTTACCTTAAGGACTCAGAGAAGGCTGAGATGTATCGGTTGCACAAGGAGAATCCTGAGGTTTACACGGTTGAGAGGCTTGCTAAGGACTATAGGATAATGAGGCAGCGGGTACATGCCATTCTCTGGCTGAAAGAACTTGAAGAGGAAGAGGAGAAAAAACGCGGTCAACCTTTGGATGATTCTGTAGAGGTCTTGCTTGATACTTGCCCAGAGTAAGTTATAGATTCTGATAATCTTGAATTATAGACTTCCTTGAGTGTCTAATAAAATTTTGCTATGCATCAGGTCTTGTAAAAATGGACTACTTTGAAACTTTTTAGCTGATTTTGTTTGGAAATCTTATTTATATTTTTGGGATTTATATGTGATGTGGAATGAAACTATTCAGTGCACAATTACTGTTAGCATCCTATCACAGCCATGTGTGCTGTCCAGCCTACAAAGTTACAAGCCTTGGCTTATTCACAATTCCACATGCGGGCTTAGGGATTTTGTAGATGATTCAGTATATGTGTTCTGAGTAGAAATTAGTTCATTGAATTGAGTATAAATAACTTGGATGTTCAGACTGATGCATATTGGCAGTAGCAATGTGATTTGGACGTGAATGTATCTAACACCATATTTATTGGATATCAAATTCTAGAAAATCACAAACTGATATACTCACAGAATAATATATATCCTTCACAATTTTCTCTCTTTTCCCTTTCAGGTTTTTTAATTCTCATGACCAAGAATTTCATGTAGCATCCCTTCCTTATAAGCCTGATTTCAAGGTTATGCCGGAGGGTTGGGATGGTACCGTCAAAGACCTGGATGAAGTCCACTATGAGATATCCATGAAAGAAGATGAGATGCTTTATCAAGAATTTGTCCAGAGAATGAATTTCAACAAAATGAAAGTAAGTTCAATGTACTCCTTGCATTTAACTTGAGATGGAATGGAACTCAATATGAGTTTGTTTAATGCTTTTCATTTTTTTGTATTGTCATATATGTTTCTATCTTTCCTTTTTCCTTTTTTTTTTTTTTTTTTGGGGGGGGGGGGGAACGTACGGTCATGTTATTCAGTCCAGCTTGGCGTCAACCAATGCTATTTAGAAGAATTTATTCCTCTGGGTGTTTGTCCCAAAAACCAAACCAAGGTTGATACAGGAGTAAACTCCCTTAACCACTTGGACTAACCCTTACAATTGGTTGTTGTGTGTGTCTATTTATTTTAATGCTATTGCTTTAATGTCTCACCATGCCTGCCCATATCTTGTATTCTGAACATGGGTTTTTGATCCCAATGCTCTCCCCATTCCCCAGCTGCCAGTGCAGTCCTCTCCAACAACATAAGCACTCTCACAAGTCATGCACTGCATTGTTCTTAAGCTTGTATTTCGTAAGACTAGATGGAACAACTTAATTTGCATGTTTGGAGCTAAATTGCCAGCATCTTTAAACAAGTAATGTTTATACATGCCATGAGTGAAGTAGTGGTGGTAGAAACAGTGTTTATTGAAAACCAATTTTATGGGGTGTGTGTGTGTGTGTGTGTGTAATTCATTTTATCTTTTTGTTTTCCATATATATACAGATGGCAGGCCAGGTGAAATGCCACAAGTATAGTAGGCGACGTCCTTCTGAGGGTTGGAACTTCACTGTTGAGAAATTGGGACCACAAGGGAAGCGTGGAGGTGGTGGTGGATGGAAGTTTGTAAGCTTGCCAGATGGGTCCAGCCGACCACTGAATGAGACAGAGAAAATGTACGTTAGGCGGGAGACACCTCGGCGCAGACGCAAAATTCTCCCCTGATGATAAGAGTTTGCACTGTTAGATATTAGAACTTGCTTTGTTGGTATGTTGAGGAAAGAAAAAAAAAAAAAGAATAGAAGATAATAAAATACATTATTTTGTTGTAGTTTTCTTGCTTGGAATGTGATGCTATTCTCATCTTCATGATTTTGGTTTTCAACTTCATTTGCACCATAATCGATGACATTACATTTTATGATTGTGCTACATAGCAATTGAGAAATCTAAGGGGTGAAGCTGATTGGAATGGAGTTCATGGTGAGTTTTTGTGAGAAAGCTTCTCCAGTAGTTCTGTTGGTCTAAAGGCTAGTGGAGGTTTTAGTTGAGGCAAATGTTCATGTTGCTTTCTGGAACTGCAGCATTTTCAAAAACTTAAATAGCACGGTGGGGTTTCATTTTTCACAAAAACAGAAAAAGAGGGAAAAAAAAAAAATCCGGCTTCTGCTGTCGCTGGAGAAATTGGCTAGTTTGATTTGAATGGCAAGCTACAATTTTTTTTTTTTTTTGGTTAGGTTTGATTTCTAGTTGTCTGTCTTCGCACGCATTGATGAATTGTTAGTTCTATATTTTCTTTATGATTCATCAAGCTGTGGTCAATAGCACCACCCTTATTAATATCAAAATAAAAAATTTCTTTTGTACAAGTTTCAAGTTTCAATTTTAGATATGATTTTCTTTATTAGTCGCCTGTTTAAAAAATAAATCTTATAATTTATTACCTCCTTAATAGTTTGGTGAATTCTTTTTGCATGAATAACAAATTCTTTTAGGAACATGAATCAATAAAGTTTAATTGTAAGAAATTTATGTTGAATTAATCAGTCCTCTTATAATATTGTAATAATTTTAAAAGCTATAAATATATCAAATTGACAAAGTATTTTTTTTTCTCAGTATCGTTCCCATTTTATCATATGTCTCCTAAGGGACAAACTAAAGTATTTTTTTAACTTTAGATTTTTGTTAAAAAATATTGAGCGAGTAAAATGGTCATGATTGCACCACCTCAGTAATTCATACCATGCCGTCTCATTCTATAGGTACAGCTCCAATATGAAAGTTAATTCATATAAATACAATCTCCTCAAGATGTTGATGTTTATGCCGCTCATGGTGCAAACGTTATCGGCAAAAATCATGTTAAACACGCACAAGACACTGAAATTTTTGGACTGTGCAAATGGTGGATTCAATTTAAAATTAAATCGAATTAAAAATTAAAATTTTCTAAAAATTAAATTAAATTATATTAATTCAGATTTTTTATTTTATTTAAAAATGTAGATTAAATTATAATTATTTTTATATTTAAAGTTTTTATTTTAAAAATATATTCACACTTTATATAAATAACAATACAATAATTTGTTTTTACTAATAAATAGTATTCTCTATGTTTCAAATTAAATGTCGTTTTAAAGATAAATTTTTGTTTTATAATACTTAACGTTTTACAATTTTCATAAATATTAATTAATTTTTCCTAATTCTGCTCTTTCATTCATAATAATTATTTTTTTATAGAGTGTATAATAATTTATGAAAATAATTAATTAATTAAGGGTAATATAATCTTTTATTTATATAATACACATATTAAACATAATTCTTAATATATGTACAAAAACTTAAAACGACGTCTATTAAAAAATAAAAAAAATAAAATATCCTTCAAATATTAAATATTATAATATATTTAAATATTTTAATAATAAATATTTTAATTTTGATTCAATTCAATTTAATTGAAAATTTTCAATTCGATTTAATTAAAATTTATTACTCAAATTTAATTAAAATTATTTTAATTTTAAAAAATTAAAGTAAATCAAATTACATAGAACTAAATTAATTGATTTGATTTGAAGGTCACTTCTGCTCAAAACCTAATCAACTTTCCACGAGGTTGGAAATACAAGACACTCAAAATTTGTTCATCAACAAAATTCAAATCCACTGAAAATTTTGGAGTGCTCAACTTATGCTTTGCTATTTAGCAACCATGAATTCAATCAGTTCTTCCGAGCTGTGAAAGACTTAGGTCAAACAACAAATTGCTTATGGGTCATCCCGCATGTCAACAGACATTCCTGAATAATCCACCGTGTTTAACGAGACATTTTAATTTTAGTATAGCAGATGAATTATGAATTAATTATTTATAATTTATCACGCATGATTTTTGTGTTTTTTTTTTAAAAAAAAAAAATTAGATGGCATTTTGTAATTTTTCATATGTTATATAAATATTTTTTCATTGATTAGTTCACCACCATCTCAGTTACATAATAGTTTCTCGTGCTTAACACATTCACAGAAAAATCTGAAATTTTTTATTTATCTAAAAAGTGCATATTACTTTTCTCACCTTTTCCTATAAGTACATGCTAGATGTTCATCTCCTTACGGGCCATGGTGGTATATTTTTTTCTGTTAAAAAATATATTTTGTGAAAGATGGTGGGTGAAAAAACATTTATAAAAAATGTGTAGCTAAAAAATTATTTAATAAAAAGGAGCCATTAAAGTAGTCAATTTCATCACTTAAAGTGGTGAATTAAATGTTATTAGTGCATGTAATTGAATATATATATTAAGTTCATCACTTAAAGTGGTGAATTAAATCAAGGTGCACGAGCTTTTTGACTCTCAGTTGTTGGTGGGACTTCAAAAATATCCTGAACACTTGAGGAGAAAACAGAATTAACAATGGTTCCTTTTTCTGGTGAATTTTCTTGATGTTTAACATGATCTGAAATAGCAGTATTTACCCCTGGCACTGGATCAATAGATGTACCAATGCTCACTCGTGAAAATAACAATGGAGACCAGGTACCTCCCCTCCAGAGTGTTGATTTATTACTCCCGGATTCTTTGCTTTCAGATATCTCTTTCATTTGCTCGTCCAACTTTTTTATCTGTTCCCAATATGTATTAAGTTCAACACTCGTGCAACTTCCTGGTTTTTTCTCCGTATCATCTATTTCTCCAATCATAATTTCTTCCACAGGGCTTGACAATCAATCTGGCACGGGAGTCAAGAATCTTCTTCTTTCAACGCCACTTTTCTTATGATTTGGAACTTTAGTCAGAGCTTGAGGCAGAGAGTTAAGTCTCCTCACATCGCTATTGACACCCTTTTCCCCAAACCTATAATCATTTTTCTGCATTAGTAAATTCTCTGGAAATTTATTTTCATAAACTCCTAAATCATTACAGCCCATGCTTAGCAGTCTGTACCTATAAGCCTGGACTTGGAACTCTATAGATGCAATTTCCATTTCCCTTTGATATATGAGATCTTCAAAAATTGCCAAAGCTTCTTCAGCATGACAAATTTTTTCCTCTGCCATCCTTTTATATTTGACTAGCGAAGCCTTTTCTCCTTGTAAACGCAATATCATGGATAAAGCTTCACTAGCTGCAGTGGCTGCAGATTCCCTTTCCACATCCAATTCGGCATTAAGTTTTTGCAATAGTTGCTGTTGTGCATAGCGCGCATCTTCTAGAACAGTTATATCAGTTTCAAATAGCACAGGCGGATCACTTTGTGCCATGGCAGGACTGATCAAATGTACAAACAACTAGACTTCTTCCTGTGCACCCCTCAGTTACAATTCCCTATCAGGCTTGATAACCAACCTACAAAACTTATAATGAATCTAATTTTGACACTAAGTATCAGCAAAAAAGAATAAATAAATAAACATATTCAACAAGATTGGAAATGCATGAGTTCAAGAGTCGGCCACCTATGCTTGCCAACACAATGCACAAGCATATATAACTTCTGTTTTTGTAGCTTTCACCTGTAAAAACTCAACATCCTCCCCTTTCCAGAAAACCTTGTGAAAAGCTAGGACTCGGGTTTGATTTAATGAGAAATTTATCTTCCCATAGTGTATAACAAGATATAGGTCATAACATCATCATCAACAATAACAACAATAAAAAATAAATAAAAAAATAAAAGACTGAAAAATTATTACCTGGCAGAGTGCAATTCACAGGAATTAATCCTTTTATCTCCACCCTAACTGAGAGCAAATAGACTTAATCCTCTTCAACAATCTGAGATGCTAAACTGGACAAACAAACAACTCAGGTCCGAAGTAAATCCCTTGACTGGGAAAAATGCAGTAGAAAAAATATGAAAAAGAAAATACAAATTAGATTTACAGGTTGTTTCATAACAAGTATTTAAGAGAAGACCTCCAACAACCCACCATTACTGGGAAGAAGAAGAAGAAGCAAAGAAATTAAGAAAGCCAAATAATTTCTAGATTCTCTTTCTATACACACACAGCAAAAATAAAGGACATCTTAACGGTTTTGTTTTGCTTTTTCCATAAAGCACAGTCAAGGTTTGAAATAAAATCCACTAATTCCGCTAGTTAAAAACTTTCCATGTAAGTGAAATCTGAAATGTGTATAGACCATATTTAGACTGTTAAAACACGGCAATATATGCTTGTTCTTTTTTGTTATTTGTTTGCACCTCATCTAAATCTAGAAATCTTGTTGGCTATTTGACCTGTATTTGTATATTTCCTTAATTTTACTCGTAGATTATTATTTTATTAATAATTAATTAGGTTTGGAATGTATGAGATAATGATTGATTTTGTGTTGTGGGTCCTCAATTTTCTTTTGCTTCTTTAGTTCAACCAAAGAACATGAAAAGCGTTGTTCAAAGGATCAGTTCAATTTTATAAGGTTGTTGAAATGCGTTTCTAACGGTTACTACAGAGGTGCCAATTGGCCATGGCTACACTTGAATGTCCATGTGTTGCCAGCATCAGCATCCCCCTAGACAGAGAGAGAGAGAGAGAGATCTTGACCTGTGTCAATAAATTACAGTGACAAGGCAACAAATAAAATTGACTTATATTTGATTTCAGCTTTTAGACTTATCTTTGGGCTACTCATAAATAAAATATTTTCATTTTTATCTACTATATTGAGTTTTAAAAAAAAATACTGATCAGAAAATTATTACACAAATTATTGAATAAAATTTTACTTTAATATTTCATTTTACTACATATAAATATCATCTAACTACAGAACGGGATCAAATTTTGGTCCTTATAATTTTTTAAAATTTTTTATTGTGCAACCAAATATTATTCTTGCTTCTTATTATTTTGAGAATAAAAGAGACATTTGGCAATGTAAGACAAGAATATATATATATATATATATATATATATATATATATACCGGCTATTTATTTTATGGCAATATTAAAATTTCTTGAAAAATAAATTTTTTTTCCTTCTTGGAAAGACAAAGCAACAAAGACAATAAAGACAATATGAGAAAGAGTCTCAAATCTTTAGAGACAGCAATGATCTGGGCACGCATGCCAGGACTAGCTTGTCAGGTAGACAAGTTCAAAGTTTGCCTCGTACTGAAAATAGACAAATTCAATATTTAAGCACGTCATGGTTTAATGTTATTGATGCGGCACTTCCCTATTTTGATAACTAATTCAACATAAAGCTGATGTTGATTCTTGCCCTTGCAAAATAAAAGATTGTACCAAGTCATTGATCAACCGTTTAGAATTAGCTCAGGTAGAGACTTGTACCTCAATAAAGCACCATGGAATAAACTAATAACATAAGTCTGCAACTCTATTGATTCATCATGGAAAAGGGGAGAGGAAGAAAGAGACAAGTCACTTAACACAGTCAAATGGGTCTTTAGAGGGATTTGAAGATAACAGAGCGAGGAATATCAATTAGTAAGCCAATGATTCAAGATCCCAATGGCCGCATTAAGAGAGTTAGCAATATGAAAATAACTATTAAATGAAGAAACAATCATTCTCTTACTCAACTGCAAAATCATCCAGCATTTAAAATTAATATATATTTACCGCAAAATTCTCCATCACCAACCCCATTATTAACTTGAAGGGAACAAATCACGTTATAAAATAGGCAATGCTTTAGATGTTCAAAATCAAATACCTTAAAATGCAATTGGACTTTGACTTGCAAAGAAGACTGGGAAGACAACACTTCAATGCAAACAGGATTCAGCCAATGCCATCCTAGGCCTGAACTTGCAGCCCTAAAAATTAATAACTGTTCTTCTCATTTCAGTCCACAGGCACCTCAACTTCCATCTTCAAACCAGAATTTCCAAGAATCTAGATGCAATGTAAAGGTGAAGTAAGCATAGTAACTGAACATTAAGACAAGTTACATGGAAGACAACCAATTAAGAGGAGCTAGAAACAAAGCAATGCAGATGGAGAAAGTTGTAGATCTTGAAAAAGCACTAGAAACAAAGAAGAACAGTCAAAGACAAATGATGGCAGCAGGCCATGCAGGAAGAACTAAGTGCTCTCGAAGCTAATAAGACTTGGGATGTGGTTGATTGTCTAGCCGGTGTGACTCCACTTGGATGTAAATGGGTCTATTCAATTAAGTTCAAGTCTGATGGGAGTTTGGACGGGTACAAGGCCCACTTAGTAGCTCTTGGCAATTATCAACAATATGTAGTTAATTACCAGGAGACTTACTATCCACACAATTTTGGCCATTGTTGCTTCACAAAATTGGAGTTTGCACCAAATGGATGTGAAGAACGCCTTTCTTCACGGAGATCTCAAGGAAGATGTTTATATGCGTCCTCCTGCAGGTTTACTTTCTACTCCTACATCTGCAGTGTGCAAATTGCGTTGGTCCTTATATGGCCTTAAGCAAGCCCCTCGTGCATGGTATGAAAAATATACCTCTACCTTACTCAAGTTTGCTATTCTCAAAAGCAGCTATGATGCATCTTTGTTCCTTCACAAGACTGAGATTGGTGTTGTCATTCTTTTAGCGTATGTTGACGACATAATAATCACGGGAACTCATTCAGTTTTAATCTCTCAACTAAAGCAGCATTTACAGGACTCTTTTCACATGAAGGATTTGGGATCTCTCACATATTTTCTTGGTTTAGAAATTATTGCTGGTTCACATGGTCTTTTTTTATCACATCACAAGTATGCCCAGGACTTGGTGACTGCTGCTGGTCTTCAAGACTCTACTCCTATTGATACTCCTATGGAACTTAATCTCAAGCTGCACAAAGAAGAGCATGACTTGTTACCAGATCCTGCAGCCTATCGTACTCTTGTTGGCAGCTTGGTCTATCTCACAATCACTAGACCTGATATCTCTTATGCCGTCCAGCAGGTTAGTTAGTTCATGGCTTCTCCTAGGCACTTACACATGGCTGCAGTCTGAAGAATAATCCACTATGTTCATGGCACTGCTTTGCGGGGACTTTTCTATCCTGCTTCTTTCATTTGATCTTGTGGCATATAGTGATGCTAATTATGACGGGTGTAGTAAGACTAGCGTTCTACTACAGGATGGTGTATGTTTCTTGGACCAGCTCTTATTTCCTGGAAATCCAAGAAACAAGACTGTGTTTCCAAGTCCTCTACTGAATCTGAATATAGAGCCATGTCCCAAGCTTGTGCTGACATACATTGGATCCATAGGCTCTTGGCTGAGCTTGGATTTCCCCAATCCAGTCCTACTCCTCTTCATGCCGATAATACTAGTGCAACTCACATTTCTGCAAATCCCATCTTCCTTGAACGCACTAAACATATCGAGGTTGATTGCCACTTCGTAAGGCATTGGAGGCTGGGACTATTTCTCTTCCCCATGAGTCTAGCAATCTTCAAGTGGCAGACATTGTCACTCAGGCTCTCACACAGCAGAGACACCAATTTCTTACCAACAAATTGACGCTGGTAGATAACCCGCAACAATTTGAGGGGGGTTGTCAATAGAAAGCTATAATTAATGACAATAAAAAGCTATAATTAATGACAGGTCAACTGCTAAATTATTGTTGTATAATCATTGATTCTGTAATATAGGCCGTATATACTCTCATAAATAGGGAGGAGATTTAGCTTAGCATATATAGCTCCCTAGGATCTCTCCATGTGATTACCATGTACAGCTTTAGTTTCCTTGTATAGTTGACAGTCTTGCCTATATATTGAAAGATCTTCTCAGAAGAGAGGATAACTCAAACCATTCTGTTAACCACTAAATTGCTATACGTTAAAAACCTCCATTGTCCACCATCTTAAAAAACAGGGAATTCCTCTATGCAAATTCCACCTACACCTTGTATAGACACAACTATTGCCAAATAATTTTAATAGTGATTGTTAATTTCACAATACATATAAAGTCCTCATGTAAAAATGCTGAACATGTTTAACTTCATAATGTGGATGCAGACAAATTGATTAGCCCCTAAAGGACATATTCCTAATCCTTTTCTCTCCTCTTTGCCAATTACTCCTTTGTCAACAGCAGTGAAGCATGAACAAAATTTATTCTGTAGCATTTCTTTTAGGAATTAAGGGTGTTTTTTTTTTTTTTGGCAGTGTTATTGAGCCTTTGGATGGGGAGAAATGTATGTATCTTCAAAAATCAAGTCATCCTTTTGCTTGTTATAGGAGAAGGCAATGTTTTATGCTTCTATGTGGGCAGATCACTAGTAACATCTAATGCCATAAATACAGTATTGTTTAAAAAAGTGGAGCAATTATACTCATTGAAAGCATTCATTTAAAAGTCAGTTCACCAACAAAAATACAGTATCTCCATTAATTTTTGAAAAAATTACTCATAAATGAGCCTTATGTAGCCCATTGCCACAACATAATCATGATAGAAATCCCTTTGATATTAAGCTATTGAATCAAAGAATGCCCAGTATTCGCAAGGAATGCTTCCAGTCAAACAGCATTTCAAACTTTTTTCCTTTTTTGCTGGGCAAACCAAATTTAATTAAAGTTTTTTTCCCCAATATTTTAAACTGTGCATTTATCGGCAAAGGCTACTGACAGGACAGAAAAGATGAATAAAACAATGGAAATTGCTGCAAATACAATCGAACATTACCTCCCTTTGGTGTTCCGAAATGAACTGTCCGGTCAAATCATGCAGCACATCCAACATGTCAATGAAAGTAACTTTCCCATTACCATCAGAATCATACACATTGAAAATAACTACAAAACCAACAAATAATCAAATAGGTAAGAATAAAAATCCATAATAAAAAAATTTCAATGCACAAACTAGAAAAGAGAAGAACTGCTATTACAACAGAATGTTAGTATTACTTTCAATTTTCTGGTGCAAAGAAGCACGAGGACTGAATGCAGCCAAGAACGCCACAAATCCCTTAAAATTCAATCCATCTATCATCCTTAATAACCTCTACTACCCAAGGCAAAGAACACGAATAAGAGAGCTAAAAATACATTTTTTAAAAACAAAAAAAAGGAAAGAAAAAAAAAAAGGAACCCAAGAGAGAGGACTGACGGAGACCTCGGGTTCGGAGAGTAACTCGTCGGCAGATATAAAACCGCTGCCTTTTCGATCTAGCTGACAGAATCTTTGGTACAGCGATACTATCTCTTGCTGCGAAACTAGAAGCACAATGTAATACACAACCAAAGCAAGAAGGATGGATGAATGCCTGATTAATAAGATGAGTGATTGATTGTTACAGTTTATGGTTGCAATGATCTTGGACTTCTTCGATGTCGGATTGAGTGAGCATCGAGGATGTGTTGCCCATGGTACTTGTGCTCGCCGGGAGCAGGGGAGTTATCTCTAGCCTTGACTACAGGTCATGTGCAAGTCCAACTGCCTTCAAATTACACTGTTTGGACGGTGGATTTATAAAAGGTTGAAAAAATTATTAATATAATGAAATAGACTGAATGAATTTAGTTTGAAAAAAATTATTAAATCATATTTGTGTTGAGGATTACAATAATGGAAATGAATCAGTTGAGTTTGAAATTTATGAAAACAACTCAATTTAGAATGTTCTAATTTAGGGATTGAGATAAATTTGAATGGATTTAGCAAATCTTTTGAAATCAGTTCATTACACTCTAATATTTTTTATCTAAATATAAAATCATTTTATAAATCAATTTCTTCTCTTTTAGTGTCAGCTGAATAGACTTGCTATTAAGTGAGTTTTTTTTAAATTATAAATAAATTAAACTCAAATAGACTATTACTAAAACTTTACAGGATTAAATGGATTTAAGTAAGTTAAAATTTTTTAAATAGAATTATTAATAATCATTTTAAAACTTAATGCTTTTATTTTAAAATTCTAAAAATATCTCTCAAAAGTATTTTATAAAACTATAATTATATTTAAATTACTAATAAAATTATTTATGAGTCAACTAATGAATTTACTATTAAATTGATTTACGAATTTAACAAGTCAAATATTGATAATTAACGAGTCAATCCCAAAATTTAAGAAATGAGTCAAATTCAAATTTATTTTTATCAAGTCAATTGTGCCAATTTAGTAAGATAGTATCAATAATTTTTAAAACCAATTAAAGATCGAACTGGTTAGCTAATTAATTTTTTATTTAATCAGTCTCATCAATTTGGTTCAATATGATAATTTTTTAAAATATTTTTTAAAAATATAAAAATATATTTAAAAAACATTTCAAAAAGTATAATATGATAAAGTAATGCAAAATATTTTTTGTTTTTAAATTTGAGTAAAACATTATAATTTGTGAGATTTTTAAAATTTTCATAAAATGACGTAGTTCTGAGTTAAATTAATTTTATCTTTTTTTTTTTTTAATTTTAGCTTGTTTTTTTCAATTTTAATCAATTTTTTATTATCATTGATTTTTTAATTGATCAATTTTTAACAATGAATCAAATTTAAATCATTGACCAATTTCGAACTTTATTGATCGGATTAATTCATCTGAGGTCATTCTAAAACTATTGATTACATATTATAATATACCACATTAAACTAACAGTTACTTTATCAATATATGTTGAATTTAAGAAAATATCTGTTTATTTATTGTTATATTGAGTCTGAATTTAACAAAATATCTCTTTTATTATTATATTGAGATTGAATTTATTGAAAGACTATATAAATTAATTTTATGTTGATATGTTAAATTTTATATAATAAATATATTTAAATTGATATAAAAAGAAAATGTACTAAAAAAAATCTAAGACGAAGGTGCATTTTCACCCTTCATGTTTACCCTATAGAGCATATATGCCCTTTATTTTTATTTTATTTTTTTTGACCATTTAAGCACAAAATTCCAATTTTGAATGTAATATTAGCCCATCAGTTGGTGTTAACTCCTACTTATATTTTGCTTACATGGCTTGAAGTGGGTCAAAAGTGGTAGCTGTTTCTCTCTATCCTCACTTCTCCGTCTTCTTTTTCCTAGGCATCACTGGCCATGGTAGCTACTACTACTGCAATCACGCATCATCCACAAATACTTGAGATCAATCTCATAGAAGCCGATGGAGGTGGTAAAAGGAGCAACACTGTTGTAACCAATTTTTCATAGGACTATTAGCAGATGATGAGAAACTTGACATTGCCAACACCAAATTTTTCCTATCAACCATCACCATCTGTACCATCTCCTACAAACACTATCCCTGCAAACAACACCTTCACCTACTTGATGTTCTTTTTCTTTAATTCTATAATTGAATAGTAATTTTTTTTAATTTAAAAAAATTACTAAAATGTTTATCAATCAAAATTATATGTAGCTAAGATTTTCAGTAAACACAATAAATTTAATGGGAGTACAAGTCTCCACCAATATATATGTTTTTTTGAATGCATCAACCAGTGCCACTGTGTTCATCATCATTATCAAGCGATTTTACCGTTCACACTAATAATCCAATCCTTTACCTCTTTCTTTGACGTCGTTTTGTTGATCTCTCTTTAATTATATATATTATCACTCTTCTACTTTCTTTTTTATCCCACCTTCTTCACGTTCTTAATTCCTGATTCTCAATGGGCCCTTTAAATGGTGGTAATAACAATGAAATAATTAAAGCTTTTTAGAACGTTGATTTGGTAGTTTGTGTGTAATAACATTAAGACTATATTGTAAATTTGTGTAAAATCATCTAGTGGCATCTTTCAATTCCACCTTATACAACCGGTGGAGATCATACAGACACTATATTAATTTGAATTATTTACTAATTGTTTTGGAGAAAGAATATTTTGGGGATTAAGAATATTTTGGACATTAATGAAGAGACCCCAAACTGTTAAATTAGGAATGGTCAACTTGATGTATAGTTATGACAAAAGTCACAACCTTCCACTCTTTAAATATCATGTCCAGTCTCTTATCAATCTATGAATCCATATGAAATTGCATTCTATGTTTGTTATTCCTTCATCGACTTCCTTTCCTGTTAGAAAAGGATTTGGCTATGGGTAAGATGTTGTTCCAACTGTCATACTATAACCTGAATCAAGTTGCGAACTGCTACATACTGAGCTTTTATAGTTGATATCCTAGGGTGCATAAGTGCAATTGCATAAGAGGATAACTGAGTTTCTAAATGCTTTTGCTTCTCATTAGCATCATCATTATCTAAAGAATCGTATGAACAATCATACATAAAAGAATTCATGTGTTGTTGTGTAGACAAAACCTTAATATAGATGAAGATAACGGTGATTGTTGTTGTTGCTAAAAAACTATTGAAACTATAAGATGAAATAATAGAATTATAGAAATTCTCAAAAGTTTTAGTTTTGGTTGATTCTAAAGGCAGTTTGCTTCCTTCAAATCTAAATTTTTTGCATCTTATTAACTTGGCTAGTTGATTCATTATGTTGGAATTATGCAATTTAATTATTTTTTTTGTTTTTATTATGATTATAAATTCTTTTTAAGTTAATGTTTACATGTTGAGCCACGTGTTTCCAAGGTTGGTAGAAGTGAAGCTATATATAACGATTTTACCTTTGTTTTGTTTTTCCATTATCTTAGGGGCTTAAATCTCAATTGAAACTTAATTTTGTACTTAAATGGTTCCAAAAATGCGTAAAGGGCAAATGTACTCCAAGACATAAACATTAGGGGGTGAAAATGCATCTTTGTTCAAAATTCTAAAAATAAGTTGCTTCATTTGTTGAAGACAAAAAAAAAAAAAAGTACATATAATTAAATCATATATAACCTTTTAAAAAAAAGATTCCCTTTTAGGCAGTAACTTGGCTACAGGATTCTAATGCAACAATTTTGAATTAATTTTAACTTTCATTTCCAAATCAATATGTTTAATATAATTTTTTTAAAATTTTTCAACAATTAAAGTAAATCGAGTAACATTGAAATTATTCTAATGATTTTGAGATTGCACATTATGATGCAACTAAATTAACAACATAAAATAAATGACTCTTAAATGAAGTGCATAATTTTTCAAATAATAAATGATTATATGAAAGAGAGATAATAGTTAAAATCTTAATCATTAGTTTAGTGATTTTAATTTAATTTAACATTGTGTTTAGTATAAATGAATTATATAGTTTTATGGAGTTTATTTAGAAATTCACATTTTATTTATTTTATATAAATAAAAATTCATTTAAATTTTTATTTCATAAAATATTTTTAATTGATTTTGACTAAATTAAATTCTATCATATTTGATAGCATTTATAAAAAAAATTATAAAATTATAATTTTTTATTATAATAAAAATATTTTTTTTTATTTTACTTTCTCTTTTCTCCTTTATTTCTTACATTCTTTTTCCTTTCTTATCTCTCTCTCTACTCTCTCATCTTTTTTCTTTTTTTTTACATTTGTAAAAATTTTTAAAAGTAATAGAAGGATATTTTTATATAATAAAATATTTTTTAAATTCTACACTTAAATCAAATATAAAATTTATTTTATTTAAAATAAATTTTATTTTTATTTGTAATGTAATAAATATAGAAATTTATTAGTAAGTAAATCGTATTAGAAATTTCTTTACAAAGAAAATGAAATTAAAATTAAAATTGATCCAAATATTATGTAGATAAATTCTGATAAATATTAATTTAAAAAGAAATTTCACTAAATTTATGAAATTTATTTATATAAGACAAATTAATGTCATATTTGGATTTCAGTTTAATATTTGTTTTAATCCATTGATGAAACTCAAATTTTATTTTTCCTGTTTTTCTTTGAAAAAGGCAAAACAAATAATGTTATGAAAAAATGGTTTGATTGAATTTAAAAAAAATTATGACAAATCAAATTGAGTTTATACTTCATCATAGAAAAGTTCATATATCAAACCATAAAATTCTCCAATAGATTAACATTTTGTATATCACCCCAAAAATTATCAAAAAAAAATATCTCTGAATTTTAAGTACTCTATAAAATATGTCCTAATTAATCACAATTAGCCTTTATCACTAATATTTAATTGTAATATTTTCTATGACTTTTTCCTTTTTTTTTTTAATAAAAAGCTGTCAGTAGCCGTCCAACTATAAAAGCCATCGAGTCTGCTCTCAGTGCGGGTTAGAGCTCGGAAGAGTCCGATCCTAAGCAGCAGAATTCACGGGAGTTTGATTTCTATCCTGGGCTGAGATTAGGCACGTTCTCCTACTGACGTTTGCTCTTATTCTCTACTGTCTCATCACAGGTGCTGCATCTGTAAATTATAGTTAATTATTTATATATGGCCCTTTTTCTTATATGAGCAAAATTGGGCAATTACTATATCGAGGCTAACACTTTTGAACGCTCTCATTTCTGCAGGAGTAGCGCCTTATTAAGTTCCTTTTTTTTTTTTTTTGGTCCGCAATAACAGATGGTGAGCGAATCTGTATGCCCTTTGCTGTTTCTCTCATTTTGATGATTAAATTGCATTTTCATTTCGATTACCATCGCTTCTTTAATTTACTGAATGGCCAATGAAGAGACAAGGTGTGAAATTGAGCGTGCGTGATCCTTGATTAGGTTCTAATTGTTTTATTATATCATTGAATCTATCTGTGGAATGTTCTTTCTTTAGATTTTGGCATAACATCTATTGAAGTTCTCTCTTCAGTTACTAGGGATGGGGATTTTATTGGTCGGTTGTATCTAGAATACGCATGAAAGCACATATGTGTGATGGTCTGAAAACCTTTGTTCATCTTATCAAAGATTATAATTGAAAAAACAGGGGCAATTGGCATATCAAGAATCTCAGATAAACTTTAGCTTACAAATTGTGTGTCAGGTTATAACTGATTATAAGCAAGAGAGAGAGCAAGAGGGAGGAAGGGGGATAGAATAGAACAATGAGAGCTTATCTTTGGATCATTAGCGAGAATCAGAACAAATACCCATCAAATTAATTATTTGTTTTCTAAGTAATTATCCTCAAAACATAGGATATAATTTGAAAGTTCATCCAAAATTGTTAATGGTGCCAATAGATGGTCTGTAGAAGGTAGAAGTTTCTTGTGAAACTAGAGATCGTAGTTATTCAAAATTTCCTGTTGTTTTAGTTGTAGTGTTTGGAAAAGAAGATATACAGAAAGAGAGAGAATGTTGTAATGGCGAGCTGAAACTCAAGAAAACCTTGGATGCGAAGAGTTTTGTTTCTTAGGAGGTTTCATAGTTGTGAAAGGCGCGCCTGAGGTGCAAGGTGCACAAAACGCACCCCCTAGCACCTTAAGCCTTGCAAGGCAGGCGATCTTACAAAGGTGCCCATCTCTGTGTGCCTGGGACTGAAGGCAAGGCATTTCAGAGGCGTGCTTTTGTGATATTTTGCTTTCTGTTATTTTTTTTTTAAATTTAAATATATCATATAACCTAAGTCGTTCTTTTATAATCTGAAACATCTATTTTAAGTCTTAAAAATAATTTATTATAGGCTTCCCATGCCTAATAATCTCAAGGAAAAAAAAAAAGAAGAAAATTATGTCAAAAAATAGAAGCAGCTGCACATCATACAAACAAGAAAAGAGGGAGGCAATAACACTTTCAGCCAACAAAACTTTAGATATGATAGGATCACCACTTCTTCGTATTCTTCTTCTTCTTATTCAGCCGTACATCCCAGCAAATTTTTTTTTTGGCAAATAATTTTTGCTTATATAATGTTGTTATAATGTCAAATTTTTGTAAGCTTTTAGTTATTAAAGAAGATAAGGAAAAGAAAATTGAAGAAGAAGATGACTATATTAATCTTAATCATGATGATTGTTAATCATGGTGATTGGTGACTAGGACTATAGTTATAGTTTTATTATAGAAGATGTTTTAGAAATTTTAGTTATGGGACGATAATTATATTTTTATGTCTCTTGAATGTATTCTTTCGTTTTTTTTTTCCTCTTAAATATGCTAAATTATAATTTTAGGCTTGTATTATGTTTTTAGTCCTATTAGCTATTTTATGATTTTTTTTGCGCCTTACTTTTGTAAGGCACACACCTGTGCCTTGCACCTCGCGCCACAGTCTTAGGACCATTTGCACCTTAATATGCGTTTCACCTTTAACAACTATGGAAGGCTGGTTCTGGAATCTTTACTTAAATTTAAGGAGGCATATCTACAAACTGATTCTGAGCCATCTTATCAGGTTGCCTTTTTCTATAATTGGATGTGCATTTGGCATAATGACATGTTGTTAGGTGATCAATGGAGAAAAGAGTAATCAATAAAGGTTTATGTTAAATGGAGCTTTTTTTTTTTTTTTTAATGTAAAACCAGAATTAGAAGTTCTTTTTTCCGTTATTTCTTTTGAGTAACTTAAGATGAGTGTTGCTTTGCCTAAAGTTCACTTGTTGGTTCATTATGGCTTGATTTTCTTTCTATAGGCAGGCATGGATTTGATCTAACTAATGTGATTAGCCATAGCTCATGTGAACGAAAATTTACTAGACCCTTCAGTTGTATTGTGATTAGCCTTAACATCAGCAGCCTGAGGAGCTTATCAGCATAATGATATGGAATTTTAGATCAAAACTTGAGTTTTAAATGGAAGACAATATTGCCTTCAACAAAAAAAAAAGAGTGAATCTGTCAATATGTTCTACATGCAGAACTATTAAAAGCCATAGATTAAATTATGTGCTTATAATGTCTCTGCAAAGAGATTCATTTACTTTTGCTGGATTTGGAGCTGTAGTTTTTTGCTGTTTCATCCTATCCAATTGTTAAACAAAGTGTTTTCACGCTTCTTAACTAATGTCCAATATTAATGCTCGATTCTGCTGAAAGTTATGTGGACAGGATTGGGAAATCAAGATGATAGACACAAAGTTTTATCATGCTGTACCTATTTATTTTAATTTTTTAATTATCTTTTGTTTTTGTTCTTATGCTCTTGCACTTAATTTATACAATAATTGTTGTATAGGCTATGTATATCCGGGTTAAGCGGAACAAGACAACTTACTTTATCCAATGTGATCCCACTGAGAAAGTTCTGGAGATTAAGCAGAAATTGCATGTGTTGATTGATAAGCCAGTTGATGGTCAGCGACTCTTCTTAATGCCAAATAGGGAACATTTAGAGGATTCAAAGTCATTAGCAGAACAGAAGGTATCATTCAAGAATGAACTTAATCCGCACATCTTCATTATTGAAAAAAGAAGCTTGTTCTGGTGACATTTTGGGTTTCGAAAATCAAGTTTATTTTTACATCCTTCAATAAATTCATGTGTCCTTTCAGGTTGAAAATGATGCTGTTGTGGCACTAACCTTGAGAAAAGGTTTTTTCTTGCCCTTGTCTCTTCAATGTATTTGATATCATGTTAATTCCTATACTTAGGTTGGCTATATACACCCTGGTTATGCTTATGCAATTTATGGCTCAAATTTCTGTGACTGAAAAGTAATGGAGTATGAAATTCATCTTATAATACTCCCGTGAGATGCTTTAGGTATGCCTTTGAAGGTTAGATAACCTTTAAGTGTGAAATATAAGTTGTAGAATCCATCATTAGTTTCACTTTCTTCTGTTGCATTGAGAATTCTTTCATGTATATTTAAGGTGTATATTCATTTTATTGAAATAGAATTGGCAAATCAGCTTTTGGGCAGGTCAAAATGGGCAAATTTCAGACAGCATTTCATCTATCAAATCAGCGAAGGGAAAAAGTTATTATAGGAATAACATTACATTTATGCCAGTTTTTTTTTTTTTAACAAGAAACCACTATTCCTTTTTAATCTGTTAATTGACTTTTGAAATCTGGTAAACCAGCTTTTTATCGCCTCAAAATTTCTCTGCCTCTTTTGAATGTAGTAGTAGTTTTGTTCTTATCTTTTTGAAACTCTTAATTGGGTAAGAATTTCTTATTTTGAAAAATCATTTGGATTGAGAAAAGGCTTCCTGAATTTCTTTTGCATAATTTTGTAATATGTAGCGTGATAAGACATTTTAGGGCTGTTGAAATCAATTTCCATGAATCACAATTCTCACCTTCCCCTCCCTTGTTCTCTGCAATTTTTGGTTTATTAATTCTTAATTTTGCTATTTATTTGATGTTAGGTGCTTAAGTTCTTATACAAGGTTTGGCTTTTCAATGATATTTCATATCCCATTACAATTAGGGCCAGATCTCCATTCCATTTACCTTACTTCCTTTCTGATAAAATTAATAATTGCAATTTGCATTAAAATATTAGTCTCTATTTTTATTTGGGTGTGGAGCTCTTTTCTTTGTGTAATGCAAAGCGAATCAGGTTAGTGCTACTTGCAACGAAAATAGTTCATCTGTTTTGTCTTTTCTAACACCAAGACTATGGAGTGTTAAATCACATTCTTGTACTCTTTCTTGTCAGACTTAATGTTGTTTTCAGTTTATCATGATACTTGAGCTCATCTCCAATTGTTAAACGCTGTGATCAGACCTTGTTGAAAACTCTCTGAGACAATGTTTCTAAGTTGTCTTATGAAAACCTGCGTTATCTTATGTACTTTGGTAGAAGAAATGAAGGCCTTGTTTGGATTGAGAGAATTTAAAATTCATGGATTTGATGAAATCAATAGATTTAAAATCCATTGCGCTGTCAAAAAACGACGAATTTAACTCAAATTCATGGATTTTATGTAATCCTCATTTGAAATCCCTCTATCCAAACGATACCGAAAAACAAAGTTACCAGTGTTTTCACTTTGTGGTTGACATGCGGTGGCAAGACTTTCATTTCACTTGAGCAATTTAAAAGGAATTTTTCTGATTGAAATGCACTTTCTTTTTTGCCTTATTTTTCATTATTTTTTTCGTCAAGTCGGGGGACTAAAGGAACTTGGTCTCAAACTTGATATATCTTGTATCTCTATGATGGGTTGAGCTGGGTCATGAAAGGAACTTGGAAAACTAACATGAATCCAGTACATGATTTCAATTAGTTTGAATATTTTTTTGCATGCTTACTTCAACTAGTGGTCTAATAATTTTCCTTTTTTGCTAGCAGATGACAATGAGTTTGAGGATATCAATATTGTAAGGCCAAATGATTTTTACCAGACTCGTGATGCAGATGGTGGCAATTGGTGAGTCATCAAATGCCAATGCTTGCAGCACGGCAGTATTGGTACAGATGTACACATATATAGCTCTCCGATGTGTAGTGATAATTCTTGTGCAAGTTGACATTTTCATGCTTACTAGGCGAAGACATGGTGAACTTAACTGAGGTGCTCGAGCCAGGATACATTTTAGCATATGGATCAACATAACCTTATATTGACTCTCTCTTTCTCTCTCATCTGTCTCAGTAATGCAGTTTGATACTTTTGTCTTGAAAGTGATTCAAAAAGAGAACCATGAATTTGTCAAGGCATAATATCAATACAAGACAGCAATTTAAGTTTTACAAGAGGCTATCAATCGTTTCTACTTTCCACTTTGGCTGGTTGTGTATGTGACTATTGTAAACTGAAATGGTAGTGTACACTGCACAACTGCATATGGCTTAACCAGGGGCCGTACTCCCTTATCCATCTCTTAACTCGAGTCTTTTCCCTTGCTTGAAAAGCCTTATTTTACCTTTGCAATATTTGTGAACCACATACCAATTTATGTGTATGATTCTAGTATCTTAGAATAAATCAACAAACAATTGCATGCTGATAGAATTATGTATTTAGTCGTTGATTTACAGCTACATCTACATAATGAGAAATATTACTTCGCATGGATTGAGACAGCACTATCAATTGATAACTACAATGGTATGCAATATATATGATTCCCACGAACTCCTATGAGCCAGAGCCCTATTTAAGAAAGTTGGCATGCAAGCAAGGAGTTTTCCTAGCATTCATCTTCTCTGTAAACCTCTCCATACAAATCGAGCAAATATCTTCCTGATCAGCTTGTGCATCTCTGTCGCCCAGCCCAAACTTTTCCAATGCAGGCACTTTAACGAGTCCAAAAGGTTCATTTTTGGGTGCTGGCACCCGGGAACGTGACAGTGGCATCTTTAGGGCAACCTTCAAAGAACCCACAATATATTGGATGTTGTAATCTCCATTCGGGTAGCTCCTTTCCTGTTGATATATAGCGACATTATCACCATAATCCACAAAATGTGCAATGATCATAGTTCTAGGAGCTCTTGGCCGCGCCAAAGAATCAAGATCGAATTGAAAATTGGTTTTGAGGTAGTTGCGCATATTGGATTCCAAGGACTTGATCTGGAAAGAACCCTCCATATGAACATAATGTCTCATCGGTGATCAATCTTTAAGGGTGCCACCATTGAGACAACATTGCTAGCTCGAATTATTGCACCCATGGCCTTGTTTCAAAGGCGGTGTCAAAGATTTTATGTCCGTTGTCTGCCAATGTGACCAATCTAGTCTTGTTAAAAATCAAAAGCAGTCCTTGATCGTTGGACAAGGATGGAATCTTGGGCAGCGTAATGCTACATTTGAGTACTACTACCTTTCCACCATAATGCACAGATATTTCGCCATCTGTTGGACCAACCCTTCTTCAATGGTCTATGCTATTTGACTTGCGAAAATTAAACGTGACTGCAGAGTGAGGCTTATAAAGAGGTAAGAGTCTTATTGCTTTTGTTTAACGCAATTCATATGAAATCTTTACGCCATAGGTTTTTGTTAGTAGCCTTAATTCAACGCGATGTTAACTTATTTTATAAACTCGCTAAAAAAAAGGGGGGTATCCTTTGCTTTGTTCCTGCAGGAAAGCCAGTGAGAAAGCAAGCAGAAGAGAAAAGAGCTGGTGGTGGGAAAGTATTTGAGATTGCCATGCTTCGTTAATGGTTACTCGTTATCCTCTTGCCCCTTCTCTCTTTTCATACCCCTTTACCTCATTTGCATGTAGATTCTACTTAGGCTTATAAAACCTGTCAAGTTTCCAACTCTTGACCTCTACACAGTATCAGATAAACACTTCACTACCTAGCTACCATCAGGCTAGCTCAATAGCTAAGATAGTATTCTAGTTCTCAGGATGAGAATGTTTAGAAAAAGAAAATTCTGTCAAGAGGATAGAAAGTATATTTGATCTATGTAGTTGAGAATGTGATTTTAAATGCTAGACTAGGAGTATAAATATCACAACAATATTATACAATTTCAAGTTCTAACTATTTCTCATCAGCTTATCTTCTCAATTACAGATTCATTTCTAGACTAAATAGACATTCTCTCAGTCTACAGAGAAATCAGGCTCATCAGGTTTAAACAACCGAGGCATCTTTAAGCTGGAAGAAGCAGAATCAACTACTTTGTGTCGAGTCCCTCTTCTCGTATTTGCAGCAAATTTTGAAGCCAAGATTGTGCCTCCAAGATGTTGTACACTGTTTGCATTGTTCATTGATAACCTCCTCTCGCCACTTTTGTCGACATAATTCCCATCTGCTGTCTCATCGTTGTAGTAATACTCTTCTTCTTCAGGGATTGAAATATAAGCAAGGCTCTCTCGCGATGCCAACTCCTTGGCCATCTTTCTTTTCTGATATCCTCTCCAAATAGATTGTATCAAACAAGCACCCCATGTCCTCCATTGGTGAGAATAGTACCTAAATGCATGCTGTATCTTCTTGCTTTGAAGTCTCTTAAATTGTTGTGCAACAAATACAGGTCCTCAGCTTGTAGTGCAAAAGCTTCCACTTCAGAAAGCGCTCTGACTGTCCGAGTTGAAGAAGGCAGGCTTGCGCTAGAATTAGGCATTAGTGCCCATGTGAGTAATTCCTTGCCGCAGAAGTCACCCGGTCTAAGGGAGATGGAGTTGAAGAATCCAGACCTTCCTCCATTCGTTGTTGAGCTCTCCAGTTGTCCTCTAATGATAAACAGCATCTCGTTTACTGGATCACCCTCTCGAAAAATATAGGTGCCCTCAGTACTCAAAGATGAAGCAAGACGTTCGCATATGGCATCGAGTAGCTGGTCATCCATTTGTGAGAAAAATGGCACCTGTTAAATGAAAATAACGATATAGATTTCAGAATATTTTTACGCCTGATAATGCTTCAGGAAGAGGGCTATAAACCATAAGATATGCCTCTCAGATGAAACTATAGCAAGTTTTAGTTTGATGAACAACATATGCCTTCGCAACCTATGCAGGTACTTCAGCTTGGCTTAATAGAAATCGAAGTTGTGCGAGTAATATAACAAAAGATTTAATTCCGTTGAATTGGAAACAGATGACATAAAAGATAGAAAAAACATACACGGCGAACAAGAGCCAGACATAAATGTCGCTGGATTTCTCGTTGAAGGTCCAATGGCAATGAACGCAATATGGATTCTTCATGAACTCCTCTTGTAGTAAGCCATTTGTATTGAACAAAGCGACGAACACGTTCCTGTAAATCTGGAGGTAATTGGCGATGCCTCATCCACTCCTCTGTATCTCTTCGCTTCACCCTTCACTCTTCAACTCTTACCGTCATAGATTGCAAATTAGTCTTCAAGAAAAGGAACAATAATAAATAAATATCAAAACCACTGTTTTCAACCATTTATTTCCATTCCGATCAATAATGCATACTGAAAAAGAAAAACATTTATTTACAATGATGTTTCAGTTGTAGCGAAAAAGAATTGAATGAACACCAGGAATCATTAACATCTCAGCAACTTATTCACTTTCCAACTTTCTTCTAAATAGGAAGTTATAGAGAAAACGTTCAATCCAAAGCTTATTTTCTTTCTATTTTTCATTGGGAACTAAGTTGATAAAAGTGATTTCCATAGCTTAATTTAATTTTTAATACGAAAGCTCGGAAACTATAAAGTTGTCTAAAAGATTATTAATCAGTTGCGGAAAATAGGCTACCTAGCAAATCCAAACACGGCTCCGTAAGAGCCATTGTGGGCTTGCTACCTTTCTTGATTGCACAGTTCAGTCAGCCAGACAAAAATTCTAGAAGTCACATAGTTGAAACACTAGTGGCCATAGTGGAGGTTGAATAACCGATACATATCGGACATGCTTAACAATTTTATTCGCCTAGAAGCTATTATTAAATGTGTCAAATAGGACCAGACGCACATGTTAATCTCCATATCTTTAACATGCAAATACATGACGGCTAATAATTATTTACAGTGACATTAAAATGGAAATGAGATGGTAGCATGGTATACCTGCATGTTGCCAATCAATTGTGCCGAGAGAATTAAGCCGATAATGCATGCAATAATGCAGAAGAGATTCTCACCCAGAAATGTTGTGGTCTCCAAAGTCTGAGCATATGAACTGCCGGCCAGCAAACAGAAATGCATATGTCAGCATGAAAAATAAACTCAGCAGAACAAGAAAAATCTCCATGTACAATCCAATTGGCATATAAATAAGCTTAGAAAGTGAATGAGTGCAGCAATTAATCTGAAGTACTTGAGGATATACTACTAATCAATGCCAACCACAGATAAAAAGAAATATTATATTTATTTCATGAATTAATGACATTAAGGTCAAGATAAACCAAATTGGTGATCAATGGAGCAAGAAATCCATTAAAAAAAAAAAAAAAGAGGACATGGTTCAGCAAAAAGACACTTGGTGAGACCAATTCCTTGTCAAGGAATTTACAGGAACTGGAAGTGATCCAACTGAAGTATGCATATTTTCACAATGAGATTACAGCAAAACTTTGTCCACATTAAATAATTTGAAGAATATACCTTAAATTTTTTAAGCCCCACCAGAGACAGTATAAGTACTTCTCAATAAAAGGTGAGGAAGCAACATCATCTGTGAAGGCACCAGCAAATATTCCAAACTCAAATGAGATATTGCTATCAAGCGGATCACAATTAGCAGCAACATGGGTCACATTCCGCCAATATTGACGTTCAATTTGTCCCAAACTGTTACAATCTAGAAAACTTTCAATGCAGCCAATAATTCCTGACTTATTCTCCTTTGAACACTCTGTCTTCCAGCAGTAGAATTGCTTCCCCATTGACAACAAACACCATGAAGCTCCTAATACCTGAAACATCAGTAAACACCGACAACCCATTCGAGTTTTAGCAGCCAAAGTAGGGGAGTGATATTAAAATAACAACGGGTAACCTGATCCTTACATGACTAGCAAGCATGTAAAGAAGGAGATTGTATGCAGCTCCTGCCGAAGCAGTCTTGGCAACAAAGCCAGTAGATTTTATAATGCGTTGATGCAAAGGGAAGATAAGAAAAATTTTGGGAATGTATTGAAAAAGAACAATTAGAGCAAGTGTGTTATTTGCATGATCAGCTCTGCATTTCTTGTGGCTGGAATTACTACCCAAATCATAATCTGCAAGGCAAAATCAGTCTTTTGTGGTCAACTAAAAACCCTTAAAGATGGTAAAATTGTGTGCAATTAATCCTAATCAAAATGACAATTTGCAACGCAAAAATCTGTCACCTAAATACTCATCCTAAAATTGAAAAATTCATAGTAAGAAAAACCTATCAAACAAAGAAAATTGGTCTCTTGCAACAGTGTTTTTTTCATTGCCAATTCCTGCAATAGGAGACAAATAATCATATACCAATATATTGTTATTATATATAATTATTTATTATTCTAATTTCTCACAGACACTTAAATTCTGCATCTTTTATACCCATATCATATCATATTATGTTATATATTGTGGATTAACTTGTAATCCAAGAACATCTGCATGGACTTTCTTTTTTAAAACAAATGAGCATAACATTGCAATGAACTGCCGAACAAAACCCTGATCGTACCTGGGGAAGAGGAAGCGCAGCGGCAAGATCGATAACAAAATCAGACTTGAGATAACGGATGGCAATTTCATGAACGTCCATTACGAGTTCACCGCGTCCAACAACCCGCGAATTGGGAGCAACAAAAGCAGTACGGAACTGCATGATGATGTGGAGCAAGAAAAATACGTCACCAATGGACCTAAAATAGGTGATCAAGATGCTGAGGTGATCGTCATTATTTAAGCAGACGTCGTCAGCGTGATGGACGTAAGGGACGAAGAAGAAGAGAGGGTCGATGAAAAGAGAGACGATAGAGTTGAAGAGGAAGACGCAGTTCCAATAGTTGACAATGTCGCTGTCCGGATCGAGGATCTGGTAGCGCCATAGGATGTGGAGAGGGTGAGGATCTTCGGTGGTGGTGAGGTGGTGGGGGAGGCGCCGGAACTTGGACCTACTTTTGGAGACGAGCCTATTATTGTTCATCATCTTCGTCCATGGCGGCGAGAGATGGTGGTTGTTATTTTTGTGGAATTGGAGCGAAGATAGGAGACGCGGGAAAAACCATTTTGATTTGGTGGCCCAGAAAATTGATTAAATGTGTGGACTTTCATTTATCAATTTTTCCTTTTTCCCTTAAGATATTAGATTAGCATTACTTTTTTTTTTTTTTTACCATAAAATTCATATATAATTTGATAATTAATCGGTGCATCTAATTTTATTTTAATAAACCCCTATATATATATATATATATATATATATATATAATATTCTTTCTGTCTTAAAAATATAATACATATTTTTATTAATTTTTTAATTTATTCTCATTAATTATTAAATTAATAAAATATATTTATTTTACCATTGACTATAATTTATGATTTTTCGAAGTTAATTTTCCAATTGTAAAACCTATTTTAAAATTTTTTTACTGTAAATTAAGAAAATTGATTTCTTTTATTTTTCTTGGCAAAAGTTGTTATTTCCTATGGTAACATTTCCTTATCCCCAGCAGGATACTCTGCTTTGCTCTTAGCATGTCGATTCACCACTCCAAACTCCTCCCTCTCTCTGTCCCCCTCCCGAACATTTACCCAATCGCTTCTTACCCCTGCCATAGCTTCCACTATCACTGTCCCCGAACGCTCCAAATCCTCTGCGCCACGAAGCGAACCGGTAAGCTGAGGTACCCATCCGAGAAGAAGAAGCTCAAATTGAAGCACAAAGAAACCCTGATTGATGTCAAGAACAAGTTCGAAGGCATTTGGAGGCTCTCCAAGCTCAATGTCTCCGTCCAAAACGACCCCGGGAAGGACTTCCTCGGAATCTCCGACGGGCTGCTTCAAGAGATTGCAAAAGCAATAAAGTTTCCGGTAATTTCAGTAACTTCTGTTTGCTTCCCGAGGAATCCGTTCAATTCAAATAAAAATGTTGAATTTTGTAGTTTTCTTTTTTCTTTTTTTTTTTATTTTTCCAGGTTGCTTCGATGATACCTCCAGAAGCGTTTACTGTTGTTAGGAAATCTTTTGATGCCAGAAAGGTCTGCTTTCGTATTATTTTTCATTTATTTAATATGTAATTGTGATGACATTGTAGCTAGTAAGGGAAAAAGGAGGAGCATTGCAAAGAAGTGAGAGCTCATGTTTTTTTTTTTTTTTTTAATGATTATTCCTGATGAACTTATTCGATTGGTGCTTTTCAGAAGTTAAAGGAACCCAGATTTGTGTATACTGTGGATATGGATGCCCGTAAACTTATTAATCTAGAGCCTCGTGCTCATGAATTCATTTCCGATTTAGAGCCTAAAGTTGGATTTGTTGAATATACACCTCAAGAAAGAGTTTCAGGCGATTTGCTCAGTATAATACATGATTATAAATTGGATAAGGAACAGAAATCATCAGAGGGAAGTGGATGTCGTGTTTGCTCCAGCTCTGCAGGCATATACAAGTACCCAACGATCAAAAAGCCAAAAATTGCAGTTGTTGGGAGTGGTCCATCTGGGTTGTTTGCATGTCTTGTTCTTGCGGAACTTGGTGCAGATGTTACCTTAATTGAAAGGGGTCAACCAGTTGAAAGAAGGGGGCGTGACATTGGTGCTTTGATGGTTCGGCGGATTTTAGAATTGGAAAGCAATTTTTGTTTTGGGGAGGTTATATCTTGTTTCACTTAGTAATCTCATTGAAAGTTGTTTTAATATCTTATATGCGAATTCATGAAACTTTGTTGTTCAAGTGTTTTTCACCCTTGAATTAACTGTCTTTTAAACTTTTAGCTGATTTTTTTTTTGTTTTTGAGAGATAATCACTTGCCCTCATCTGAACATCCAAGAATATTGCTACAAAAAATGTAGCAATTTGTAGCTTGAACAATTTATTCAATTTGATGCGTTGATAATTTGTCAATTTCATCTAGGGCACTGGACTAGCATGAGTCCAGACTATTATTGTTTCTTTTTTATTTAGTTTAATTTTATTCTTTTTGTTTAGTAGGTTTCACTGTAGCCAGGTGATTTTAAAATTTGATGGCAATTCAGTGTGGGCTTGTCGATATCTTCTAAGTGTGGACACTTGAGTAGACAGTAGGTATCTGCCTAAATTGTAGACTAGTTAAGGCCTTGTTCTGGGCCAATGCTTGTGGGTGGTAGAGAGTGTAACAATGATACGTTCCATTACGAGCATTTATAATTCCTCCATGAGTATGTACCACACTCAGGCCTTTACAACCCCAACAATCAGGAAGAAGAATATTGCTCTAGTCCTCAATCATCCTCTCACAGAAGCATTGCTGTTAGGCCAACCTTACAGCAACATTCCTTGGCCACCATAACATCTTCAGTTGCCCATTTAAGTGCAAGCCTACCTTTAATGCCATTCATCCTGTGCCTCTAGTTTCACATTTTTTTATAGTTTGCACAGTTAGTAGTTAGAACACATTTAGGTGATTCAACTTTCACAATAATGCTGCATGAGCAACTGGTTTTTAATTTTTATATGTTTTAAGCTACTCTTGTTATATTCCTAAGTTATGTTGTCAAAATGATGTCTCTGTGATACAGTAATGGAAAGTTATGCTCTAATTTTAGCTTTTGCCTTTAAATTGTAGGATAGAATAACTTTAAAGCCCCATATGGCTGATCTAATTTCCCAGAGATGTTTTTGGGATCTTGTAAAATTGCTTCTGAATTTTGTTATTTTATTTTTAGATTTTTGATAAATTTGTTGGGTATTTAAATTAGATTTACACACGATAATTGGTTTTATGATACTGCCTACAAAGATCCATTGGATTTTGATGCTTAAAAGAATTTGAGAACCAAGCTTCTGCAGTTTCATGTATCACTTGTTTCCTTCAATCTCTTATAAAGTAGTGTATCTATCATTGGATTCGGGATGTTAATCCAACTGCTGTTTTGGGAGCACTGTAAGATAACTACTAAACATCCAACTCTTTTGATGGTGCAGTTGTGGTGGGCTTGCATCATATACACCATCCTCCTTCCCTGAAATGCATTTGAACAAATATTGTAGACTGGTACTTAAAATAAACTTAGTTTGGTATAGAGGTGTGTGACTACAAATTTGGAAAATGAATTGTGATAATGATAATGCCCACCTTCCTCCTGTCTCTGTTTTTATAATTTCACTGCTTGTCTCCTCATTTTATCTGTTGGGGTGAGTTTGGTTCGAAGGAAGAAAAGGCAGAAGAAAATGCATGTTGACTTTATATATGTTGACATACATTTTCTTCATATGATGTATCTTTCCTAGGTTATTGATTAGATTCATTTCTTTCCCCCTTCTCTCAACCAGACATAGCCTTTGTTTGAAATTATGTATTTGTGTATTTATTTATACATTGATAGATAATTTTTTCGGTTTTAGTTTATTATTTGTGTACTGCTAAGTCATATTAAGAACTTAAACATGGCAGGGTGGTGCAGGTACTTGGAGTGATGGAAAGCTAGTGACTAGAATTGGAAAGAACAGCGACAGTGTTTTGGCTGTGAGAACTAATTCCCCTTTATATATGTGATTCAATAGTTTCTTTAATGTATTGTTCTCCTTAATGGGTAGCAATTTTCTCTTTGCACCATCTTATTTGATACATTCTCCTTAGTGTGGTTAGCACTTGGCAGTCAACCAGTTGTGTAAATGATTCTTTGTGTTTGTAGGTCAACACTAATGTTAAGGTCTCCATAGTTCTGATGGTCTCTTGAAAGTAATATTATAGTAAACTCTTCACTCAAAAGATAATTTACCTATGCTATGCAAGCTGCCTGAAGGTCTTTTAGAACTCTTCACTTATGTTCAGTTTCACCTAGAGTGCTTGATGGTGCTGTATTGCATATAATTCTGATTTCTTGATACATTTTCCTTCTGTGTTGTGTGATTTAGTGTGAATGAAGTACTTTTAAAAAAAAATTATAATTCCAATTTGCTTAGGGGTTGCAAAGAGATATTAGGATTAATGTTGTGCCTCAATTTTTGCAAAATTAGTTCTTTCACCATGGAGTAGAGGTCTCATTTCCAAATGTCAAATTAATAACTTAAACTAATTAACAAACAGCAAAGGAAAAGTAAACTTGTTTCTTGTCTTATTTTAACCTCCCCTTCTTTTCAATGCAGTTTTCAAGTCTTGTCATAGTATTGCCTTCATCAATATACAAGTTGATTACAGCTCTATGATTAAGTGTAATTTGTCTTCTGTTATTCTGCTGGATTGTCTCAAATTTATCATTTTCTCATAATGATTTCTTAGGTTATGAAAACCTTAGTTCACTTTGGAGCTCCAAAAAATATTTTGATTGATGGGAAGCCTCATTTGGGTACTGATAGGTTGATTCCATTGCTCCGCAACTTTCGGCAGCATCTACACAGGCTGGGTGTAAGTTATGGAACAGAAGTTAGTTAGTGATTATACTTCTTACATACAATTATGTACTTTCATAACCATAGAATGTCTTATCACTGGTGTCTCAATTTGCTTATGATTGTCCTTTTTTCAACATGTGTAGGTTTCTATTATGTTTGGCACAAGGGTATATGATCTAATGATAGAGAACCAACAAATAATTGGGATAAAAGTTTCCAATTCAAAAGAGCAGCATGGGCAGGAGTTGGGATATGATGCAGTTATTCTGGCTGTGGGTCATTCAGCGCGTGATATATATCAAATGCTTCTTTCTCATAATATCCACTTGATCCCAAAAGATTTTGCTGTGAGTTTAGGATATTTTCCCTTTTCATTTTTTTTTTCATTAACAGGACAGTTGATATATATCAAATGCTTCTCTCTCATAACACTTTCTCGCAAAAGATTTTGCTAGGAGTTTAGGATATTTTCCATTATCATTCTTTTCATTTACAGGTCAGCTGCATTACAACAAAGAGGCATTTTGTTACTTCTGTTCAGCATATCACTTCCTACAGTAGTGTAATCGTGAAAACAATATAGAAACTCATACTAAAAAGAAATTATTGACAATATGGAACATGTTTCTGAAATAAAAATTATTGGGGGTGGAATTTTGTATGGTTCCTGGTTATGTGACATGCTTTATACTGATTTTTCTCTGAGAAACATTATGTGTTGCTCTGTTCCTATGGCATGTTTTGTGCATCTCATCTCATGTATGAATGCAGATGTAGTGTCTTGGCATTTGGATATTAATGGATGCCTATCATTTGGGTTATTTCCCTTTCTATAGGTTCCCTTCACAGGATAGACATGGCCTTTTATTTTAGTGATGAGTTAATAAATATCAGTTTTGTTCAAGAGATGTGATGATATTTGCAACATGGAAATGCACTACATGTCCATCTGCCATTTGTTCACTCATAAACAAACTTGCAGTAGAATTAAAAAGGTTTCTTGCTTTGTTATATCGAAAAACACTTCCACTTTTCCAGTGTAATGGGATATATTTTTGTAATGTGAAAGGGATTGATGTAAACCTTTCATATGGGATGACTGAAAGTGGAGCAATTCCTACTGTCTCTTTTCCTTTATATTGTATTTCTCCTACAATCTTTTGCTCATCTATCTGATTGATGTTAATATTTGAAGGGTATGATATCAGTCATTTATGTGAGCCTAAAGTTCACAATATATCATCTGGCGTATCTGTGGACATGTTAATGTTTCCTCACCAAATAGATGATATTGGGGAATAAAAGTTGTAAGCTGGCTTAAAAAGTGGGTGTAGGAGAGAAAAATAGAGTGGTGGTGGAGCGCATTATCACAAATCAATATTTTGAATTGAGTGAAGTTGAATGTACTGGTCAATTATGTAATGATATCCACATATGCTGTTAAATACAAACTGGGGTCGGGAATCCATTTTCATTTAAGTTATCTGCAACAAATAGTGTTGGTTGTTGTTGAAGAGAAGGAGGTGGTGTTCTGGGGGGGGGGGGGGGGGGGGGGGGGGGGGGGGGGGGGGGGGGGGGGGGGGGGGGGGGGGGGGGGGGGGGGGGGGGGGGGGGGGGGGGGGGGGGG